>BMAW01075715.1:486981-533608 GCA_019974015.1 Nephila pilipes
AAGATCACGCAATGGCTCTGATATTAATTAATCAATCAATTCACATATATTAAGCTACGTCATTATTACTTATTACCTAATCAACTCTAACACATACATAGCTATTATTGGCTATTGGCTATTACATATTGGTCAACAGCTACATATACAATCAACAAGGGTTGGCTGTTATAGAGTTGCTGGCTACACACACATACTAACAATCAACATACACATACAGAAAAACTCAATACATATTACACATTTCAATTTGAATCAACACATATATTATTATTGCTACATAAAAAAATCATCATTGGCTGTTATTGCTGGGCTGGCTGCTATTATTTTAATCAATCAACATACACACATGGTTATTACACATACACATATTAAAAATTCATCATAATATTATTATTGGCTATTATTACATACAGAAGGGCATACATACAAGGTTATTAGTTGGGAAGGTTGAGCAAAATCAATATTATTGCCATACAGCGTATACATACTAGTTTCAGACCAATACATATGTTATTATACACCATACATTAAGGGCTATGGTTATATTGTATTACATATTAATATTACTCAATCAATCACATATTATTGCTGCATAACTAAATTATTACATATGGAATTTTAATACATGGCTACATGTAATCATATTACATAGAGCGTGTTACACATTGCTACACAATCAATTACATACATACATTGGCTGGTTACGCTGGCTGGCTGGCTGGCTACGGCTGGTTGGTTGCTGTTGGCTGGGTCAACACACACACACATATTGCTTTGCCATGCTGCTGCTGGCCATGGCTATTACACATGTTGTTAATCATCACATTGTTGGCTGCTGGTTGATAATCAATATGGCTGCTGGCTGGCTGTATTATTGCAAAAAACTGAACATACATACCTTAACTGAACATATGCACATACACACATGTGATCTGTAATCAATATGGGATACACACAAGCTACACACATACACACAGCAAAACAATGACACATATTCAATCTGTAACACATATTGGCTATTATTACTTATTGCTGGTTGGTTACACATTATTGGCTGGTTGCTGGCTGGCTGGCTGGCTATTATTGGTTGGAGTTGATGCACATGGTGACATACATGCTATTGGCTGCTGTTACACATGTTGGATATATATATATATATATATATATATATATATATATATATATATTTCTTTGTATATAATATATTGTTTGTAACAGTTATTATAAAGTAGTTTTGTTTCGGGAAACCGTAAATGAATGTAACATGTAGTATCGTAAAATCTTATTTATAACTAAAAATAATCGACAGAAAAACTTTTGTTAAGATTTTTTTTATAAATTGACATGTTATTAGCGTTAATATTATCTCTATTGGGGAGTCTTGTTATTTTTCTGCATTCATCCAGAATTTTGGTGCTAATTTTGAAAGGAAAATAGTCCTTTGTGTTATTGGTTAGACATTCAAAGAAGGTTTATAGTCGTGCATGTACATAGAATAACTAATAGCTTTGAGGCTTCTTGTTTGTATATCATGATATTTGAGTGTGTGCGTGATTTATATTCATATTATGCAAAAGAAAGAGTACAATGACTATGTTTCTATATCTATCAGTAACCATATGAGAAATATAATAAAACTATAACTAAGAGACTCATATCTTTTCGACTTGACCTTATTATTGACTTCAGCAGAATTATCGAGAAGAAATTTTTAATGCATGTAATAAATCTGAAAGAAAATTTAAAAACAAAGCAATATTTTATTATTGTGAGTAGAGATCGAATTCCAAGTACACTGGATGTGCATATTGGATACGAAGAATTCTAAAATGCTCTAAGCATCTGCACAAATAAGTAAACTTAAAAAAAAACAATATTTTCTCTTGTCACTTATTATTCATTACAAAAATCTGAAAATAAATACTTTTTATTCTTAACTTTATCGAAAATAAATCAGTACAAAATCTATTAAGGAAATATCATTCAGATTCTTCAGCTTAGTATTTTCCATTACAAATAAAAAAAAAAAGAGTAATGTAGAACAAAAATCCAAAAAACAATTTACGTGTTCAATTTTCTTTTAAATATTATTAAACAACTTTTAGGAGAAAGGGGAATTTTTATTTCATCATTCTTTGCAATCGAATAAACTCGTTTCCCTTCTATATTTGTTTTTCCGTCGTTTACTTAGCATTTTCTTTCGTAGCTTCAAACGATTACAGAAGAAAAATAATGGAATTGGTTTTTTAAAGAATAGATATGATCATGATTATTTTTAAAAGATATATCGCTATATTCAGAAAATCATATTTTATTCTAGCATAAAATGAAAAAAAAACTTCTACGCAGTAAAAAAAATATAAATATATGCTTTAAGCATTTATTAGAATTTTTGTGTTCATTTTCGAAATTGTTTCATCATTTTCTGGACCCTGAATTTAAATCGAAATTTCTTCTTCATTCAGTAGAAAACGATCAAAATTAGAGCTAAAAATACATTTGAATGCAAATAATTTTATTTTCATTCGATTGGGATTCCATTTGTTAATACTTTGTTACAAATGTAAAATGAAAATATTGTGTTCTAAATTGGTAAAATTTTAGAACTTAAAATGAATAAATTCTCTGAACCATGTAAATTAATCATTCGCGAATAAAAACCACCCAGTTTTAAAATGTATGTGTTTTACAATAAATATTATTTAGGTTTCGAAAAATAACTTTTAATCTGTATATAAAATGGATTTTTATCAAAGTAAATACAATCTTCTCCATAAAATGAATTCGCTTGCAAACGCTTGAATATATTAGGCTTAAATGCCGATATACATTCAACAGAACAGTGTTCTATTCATTAATAATTATTCAGTTTTTGAAATAAAAAATATGTTTTTCTAGAAACAACTAAATCCTTCTCAGTAAATTATGATCGATTGGTTACATCTCATACCCTGATGAATGAGAATTAATTTTCCTTTTTGAGAAATATTTAAATCTGAAATCAAAAGACATCGATTCGCATTATATTTGTGATAAAATTTCATAATATTTTTTTAAGTATCATAGAACATGACATCAACCAGATAACGATAAAACATGAAGAAAAATATTTAGAAGAGATGATGAAAAAAAAATGAAACATATAGATATTTCAGAAACAAAATTTCACTTCGGATCATATTGAGCACTTAGTCCCGTCTCTCGCAACTCTCTGACTCGTCTGTGTCTGTCTGCTGTTACGTAATTCTAGAAGAAATCATTTAATGAAAGGAGAATGCAAAAAAGTCTTTTATGTAAGTAAGTCATTCAAAAAGTCCTTAGAAATTCCAATAGATGGTGCTCGTAGTATCGAAAATGGTTTTTTTTTTAGTAAGTACAATGACACACAAAACAACTAACTCTAAGTTATTCATATAAGTGTTAATTACGCCTTTTGCACCTCAAAAACACTTAATCATAACTTTTCAGGCCGATGAGCCATCCTTGCCTTTTTCGGAAAAGATTCACTTGAAACATGCTCGCGTCTTGGATTTTGGCTTCTTTTCCGATACATAATGATGAATTCAGATCTCACCGAAAATAACATTTCGACTCAGCAGCAATCAAATTTTGATTTTCTAGCAAACGACTGCCAAATGAAAAATAACTCATGAATCAATGTCAATTTCGTTTAGATTCTGTTTAACAGATGATAGAACCTATAGATAACAGCAATTTACCAGAATGATGATGTCTTTAATGATGATGCCTTTAAAATCATTTACGTATTGAAAGTTTTTTGAGTAAGTGAGTTGAGTTGAGTTGAGTTGAGTTGAGGGAGGGAGGGAGGGAAACTCATTGCCATAAAAATTGCCTCACCAAGAAGTAAGAATGGGATTGTTACGAGACTTGGCATGTAGGTACGTTGTTAGGCAGATATGAAAATGATAAGAAATGCAATGGGATTATGCATCATAGGGCTTTGAATTTCGTTCTCCTTGGATTATAAAACAGGTAAGCAGAGCTTTTTTGTATACCTATAATCTGTTGCAGAGGGACGCTTTTTAACTGCAGCTGCAATTATTCTGCCAACCGAGACAATATGAGCAGCTGTCAGAGTTCGAGAGGGGGAAAATTATTGGAATGATGGAAACAGGGTGGTAGGCTCGGTGAGTAGCTCGCCACCTAGGCAGTTCTGACTGGACTGTGAGGAGGTATCGGGATCAGTGGACAAGAGAGAGGTTTTTTACACGTTAACCAGACTCAGGACGCCCTCGACAGACCAATAGTCTGGAAAATTGTCACACCTTTCGATACGCATGCATAGCACCAACTGTTAGAATGTCCACCATCCATACATAGGCAGCATTTTCACTATGGGCCTCTGTGTGAGTCGTTACCATCTCAAGGTGCCTGGCTAAAGGACAGTTGTTATCGCAATTCCCATTACGCGTATTGCCATTAACACCTATTCAACGCCGCCCAAGTTAAGAGCGGTGTCATGTTCGAAGGAATTGAATTGTAACCGAATTGAATAAGAGAGATGGTATTTAGCAACAAATTCAGATTCAATTTTGACAGTGATGACAAATTTATACGTGTATGGAAGCCCTTTTGTGAACTTCTCAATCCTGCTTTCGCTGTGCAGCAGCACACCGCTCCCACAACTGGTGTGATGGTATAGGGTGCCATTGCATACGACACACATTTACCCATAGTATTATGATCCACGACACCATGACAGCTCAGAGGCACATTCATAACATTCCTTAGCCACATGTTGCTTCTCATGTAGAGGCTCCCAGAAGCCATTATATAAGAGTGCAATGTTCGTCCGCATACAACAAGGGTTTTACAGGATAACCATCGTTATATTTCCATCCTTCCCTGGTCTGATCGATTTCCGGTTTGTCACCGATCGAGCATATCTAGGATCATTTATGATGGAAAGTAGAACAGCTACGTATTTGGATGATTTAAAGGCGTGTTTACATCAAGTGTGGAAAGAGATGTCGCAAAACATCATAAGAAACTTGTATGCCTCAAAGACCGACCGTACCACATCATACATTCATGCTAGAGGTGACCCAATAGGATACTAAAACCTCCTTTGAATCGTAATTTTTCCTACAATAAATGATCATTTTGCTTTAATTTGGTAATCACTTACTTACATCAATGTTGTTAAATTTAGTTTTATTGAGATAACTTTTTCAGGGTGATCAAATTTTATGGCAATGTAGTGTATATGACGTCTGTTGGTGAGAAAAGAAATTGTAGTAACCCCTCTATTGTATAGGACAGGATGGAAGATAGTCTTAGGAAGACACCGACCGAGATGTAATTAGAGTATATATATATATATATATATATCACAGATTAAATATTAAAAAGTTTCTCAATTTTTGTGTCTTAAAATTTCCAAGAAAATTTACGGGCTTTCAAATGCTAACTTTATAAATTAAACTTACGAAAATGATTATGTTCTGTATCCATATTCTAAACTGTGTATAATGTATAAATATATATAAATTATAATTCATACGAGTTTTATTTATAAATCTAATTAAATGAAAGAATAGCTTACATCATATTTGGTTAAATATATTTTATTTCCACACTTAAAAATAACCAACTGTTTTATATTTTATTTATTATTGTATTTTTAGCAATAATTATTTTAATGATTTCTTCGTCTTTACAATAGAAAATTATTCACATTTTCCTTAAATTTTCCAAAATTATTCTTCAACATTTTCTTTAATAAACTATTTCACTGAAAAGTAGGTTTATAGTGCGAGTGAGTGAGTGACAGTCGATTTTATTGGCGCAAGAGCCAAAGCAGGCTATGCTGCGCCAAACACTTGTTAAAATCGATTAACATTTAACGGCATTAAAAGAACAAGACCAACACAAGAAACACACAAAAGATAAAATGTTAAAAATCAAATGTGGTGTAAAAGGCCAATATGACGTAAAAAGGCAAATAAATTATGGTGGGGTTTTTCCCCAACCAAGTCAGATAGATTTAAAACAGATGAATGAAAAAAATCCGGCGATGATGATCAAACACCGGACAGTCAATTAAAATGTGATGAATAGAGTAAGAGACATGGCAGGAAGGACACTCGGGAGCATCTTCTCCAAACAAAAGATGTCTGTGAGTAAAACGAGTATGTCCAATGCGAAGGCGAGTCAATCTGACATCAGCTCTTCGCACTGGAAATACAGGCCATTCTCCGATGATCGGCTTCACCGAGTGTAATTTATTACTAATCTGTAAATTCCACGATTCCTGCCATGTCTGATGAATGAGATTTAAAATGTGACGTCGTAAGTCCTCAAATGGGACTGCAAACTGCAGAGGATTCGTTGCCGAACGTGCAGCCGAGTCCGCTTGTTCATTTCCTAAAATACCTACATGACTAGGTATCCAGCAGAATTTTATGTCATAACCCCTGCTATAAAGCTGACAAATAATATTAGCAATTTCAACCACGATAGGATGACTTCTATCGTCCAGATGTACCAATGTTTCCAGGACGCTCCTGCTGTCAGTATATACAACGAACTTTCGAGAACTGGATGTCTCGACTAATTTCAGGGCACAGTAGATGGCGACTGCTTCGGCAGTGTAGACACTGCAGGAAGAGTCGAGCCGGTAACTGTGCCTGATGTCGTTTGAAACGACACCACAGCCGACGTATGCAGTTCCTTTCGATCCATCCGTGTATATAGGAATATAATTCTCATACTGACAGCGATGGAAGGCAAAGATTCTCTGGAGAACAATGGGACATGTGTTGGATTTGCTGAATAAAGCAAAAGGGTTATGGTAAAGAAACCTTGGCACATTCCAAGGTGGAAATTTAATAAATTTTGTTTGTTGAATACCCAAGTCATGTAGGCCGAGTTCCTCGATGAATACCTTCACCCTCTCAGAAAAAGGCCGGATGAAGGAAGGACGAGCACTGTACAGTCTCCTTAAAGACGGGCTGGTATTAATGGTCTGTAATGGGTGAGATGGGAGAGATGACATTTTGAAATGATAATAGAGCGACAGTTTCAGGCGCCGCGAAGCCAAAGGCAGCTGGTTACAGAGGACATAGAGACTCTGCACAGGTGACGTTCGAAACGCACCACAGCAGATTCTCAGAGCACAATGGTGGACTGGGTCAAGCTTCCGCAAGGTAGTTTTGCAGGCAGATCCGTAAACGATGCATCCGTAGTCGATCCGAGACAGAATCACCGACTGATACACTCGGAGTAGAGAAATTTGATCCGCTCCCCAAGAGGTGTTGGATAACACCTTCAAGATGTTGAGGGATCTCTCACACTTCTTCCGCAGATGTAAAATATGCGGAAGGAAAGTAAGTTTGCGGTCGAAAATTACTCCGAGGAAGCGGACGTCAGGGACGACAGGAATAGACGTATTACGGATGCGAATGTCAGGATCGGGATGGAGACCCCGTTTCCTACAAAAATGCACGCAACTACTCTTACTGGGAGAAATACTATGCCCATTTGCGTCACACCATGTAACCAGGTTATTGACTGCGGTCTGAAGTCGTCGCTCAATGATACGCATTGACGATCCTTCGCAGGAAATCTGCAGATCGTCCACGTATAATGAGCCATGATCTGATGGTTGCAGATGAGAAAGTATAGGTGAAAGATGACAAATAAAAAGAGTGGGGCTCAAAATGCTCCCCTGAGGAACTCCTTCAAATTGAGTAAAAGAAGATGATAATACATTACCAACCCGTACTTTAAATGATCTGAATTTTAAAAACATTTTAATAAAAAGAGGTAAATTGCCTCTCAGACCATAATCGTAAAGAGTGCGCAGAATCCCATAGCGCCACGTACGGTCATATGCCTTTTCGATATCAAAGAAAATAGAAACCAAATGATTCCTCCGTACGAAAGCAGAACGAATCTGACTTTCGAGTAGAAGGATGTTATCTACTGTGGATCTTCCTTTACGGAAGCCACTCTGAAACGGAGGAATGCATTGATCCTTTTCCATTTGATAAACGAGACGGGCATTGACCATACGTTCTAGCGTCTTACACAGGCAACTCGTCAGAGCGATAGGCCTATAGTGGAGAGGGTTCTTTGGATCCTTACCAGGCTTCAGAATGGGAATAACGATTGCTTCCTGCCACTGGCTAGGAAACATATGCTCCCTCCATATTCGGTTGAATAGGTAAAGGAGACTGACAAGTGAATCCTCGCTCAAGTGGCGAAGCATATCGTATGTTATACCATCAGAGCCTGGACTGGTATTGTGAGCCAAGGACAGAGCCTTTCTCAATTCCCACATGTCAAAGTCACAGTTGTAAGGGAGTGGTTGCCGACACCTGAAGTTGATAGGTGTCTGCTCAGAACGATTCTTAGTCGCTAAAAATGTAGCGCTGTATGAATCGGAGCTTGACACACTAGCAAAAGAGTGGCCAATGACATTGGCCACTTCGACAGGTGAAGTATGCACAGCATTTGCAGTTTCCAGTATCGGGATGGAAAATTCCCGATACAGGGAGTTCGCAGCTTTTACCTTTCTCCATAACTGTTGACTTGTGGTAGACGATGTGATGGAAGAGACATACCTGATCCAAGATTCCCTCTGACTATGTCGCCTTACTCTGCGAGCAATCGCCCTTGCCCTTTTAAAGGCTATGAGATTTTCAGTTGTGGGGTATCTTCTGAAGATACCCCACAATTTCTTTTGTTCCCTGTAGGAGGATTGACATTCCTTATTCCACCATGGTTTACTCATCTTCCTCTGTGATGTTCCACTCTTCGGTATCGCTGCATCAGCAGCGTCCACGATAGAGGTAGTGACATTTTGGACAGAGCTATTAATATCCTGATCTTGAACCATTGTACCGGTAATAACCGCTAACCGTGTGAATAAATCCCAATCTGCCCGGTTGAAGCGGTAAGTGGGGGGACGTAAACGCACCCCACTACCATGAACCTGGGAGATCAGGAGAGGGAAATGATCACTATTATAGAGATCATTTAGAACCTCTAAATTCAGCGACGGTAGCAGTGTCGGTGAACAAATGGCTAGATCAAGGGAATGAAATGTCCTAGTGGGAGCATGGAAATACGTTTTCTCGTCGGTGTTCAGCAGACAGAGGCTGTGATCAGAGATCAATCGCTCGATCTGCCGACCGCGAGAATTTGTACCATCATACCCCCACTGAGGGCAGTGTCCATTAAAATCACCAAGCAGAAGGAAGGGAGCTGGTAACTGATCGACTGGTTGGTCTATATCCATTTGTGACACAACATCGTTAGGTGGCAGATAAATGCAGCAGACTGTGATTAAAGTGCGGGTATGGATCCGCACAGCCACAGCCTGCAACGATGTGGTCAGTGTAACGACGTTATGAGGACAGTTCTGGGATGCGAATATACAAACACCTCCAGAAGAAAGTGATGATGCATCAACATCCCGTCGTACACAATGATATCCACGCACTCGGGTTGTCATATTACTCTTCAGAAAAGTTTCCTGAAGAGCAATACAGACAGGTTGGTGCGTAGATAGTATGGATTTCAGATCCTCTAGTCTGGGTCGTAAACCACGGCAGTTCCAGGAAACAAAAGCCATTAATTGGGCGCACTGGAAGTGGAAGGTCCCGTTTCCAGGACCCCCATGCAGTCATAATCTTCGGGCGATGGGTGTAATACCACCGCATCCCCGTCAATGACCCTCGTTTTTTTGCGAGGAACGCTGTTCTTCGCATTAAATTTTAGTTTTTGTCTCTGCAAAGCCTTGGACCTGGCTAATGGCCTAGTCTGTTGGGCCTTTGCAGAGGAAGGGATTTTTAATATATTTATTTTTTTCTTGGGTTGCAGAGCTTTAGTGTCAGATTGTGGTGTCTGTTTTGTAGGTTGCGGTTTCTTAATGGTAGGAAGAGGTTCAGGACATTGAGTGGACTTTGAAACTTTAACATTCTGGGTGACCGTAGCGTAGCTTTTTCCCTGTACAGGAGTACGGGAAGAAACTACACGGCGAGCCTCGGGATACGACAAATTCTGCAGCGTCTTCACCGTTGAAATTTCCTTTTCTTCTGCCCATTTAGGGCATGAACGAGAGTATGCAGGGTGGTTGCCCTGACAGTTGACGCACTTTTCTGCAGCGTTACAGGAAGCACTATCGTGTCCTGTTGCTGTACAGCGAGCGCACGTCAACTGTCCCCTACAAGCGTTCTTGGAATGGCCATGTCGTTGGCAATTAAAACATCTCAGAGGGTTCGGAATATATGGTCGGACGGAGAGTCGGAGATACGCGGCCTGAACTGTCTGTGGCAGGGTAGGAGTCGAAAAGGTCAAGATGAGGTGCTGCGTGTTAAGCACCTTACCATCTCTCCTAATCGTAATCCTCCTGACACCACAAACTAGCTGGTCCTGCAGATTCTCCAGAATCTCTTCCTCCGACACGTTTTCCAAATCCCTTGAGGATACTACGCCACGAGAGTAGTTCAAATTTTTATGAGGTGAAGTCGTTACAGAATAAGGTCCTAAAGTATTCATACTCATTACAAGTTGTGCTTGTTTTGAGTTTGATACCTCGATTAATAGGTCCCCAGAACGTAGCTTCTTTATGTCCTTAACTGTTCCTACCATACCCTGTATTCCCTTTTGAATCAAAAAGGGAGATATGGTAGTAAAATTGTCTGTTTCTCTTTTTACTAGAAAGAATCTAAAGTTATTATTTACACTGTCTGATTTTCCTATGTTTTCAGTTTCTACTTGACGTTCTACACGATCAGCCCATGATTCATTATTTGATTCATTTGAGTTTTTAATAGCTTTGGGTGCCAAAATCGAATTTCCTTTATTTGTCACCATATTGCCTGAGAGAAAAAAAAAATTTCACGGACAGACTTCTAGTTCGATGGGTCCCCGCCAGCCCCATCTCCCCACCCTTTCCTAACGTGGAAACGAGTAACCTCCGGAGAGATTCGTTCCAGCCGGACAATGTGACCTGCCCCATTACGTGCCCAGGCAGAGGCACAGGTCCAAGGCCGAAGCCGAGGAGGATTTCTCGCAATGGGAGGGAGGTCACACCATCCAGCCACACGCAACCAAGGCTCTCCCTCTGGGAACATTTTGAGGATGACGTTCCGAAACTGTCACCGACGGCGCACGCAACTCCTCTCCTCGCACACCCTTCCCTAACCAGGGCCTTTTCCAATCACGCCCATGCGGTCTCCCACTAGGTACCTCCGCATGAGGAGTACTGGGGCCCCGTATTGCCAGAGCTAGGCATGCAGGAAATCGGCATTGATACGCCGTCGGCCTTTTAGTGTTTTAGTAGGGACACCACAAATATTTTTTTTTTATTTTTAAATATTTTTATTCATTTTTTTTATTTTTAATTTTTTTTAACAACACAAGAGTTAACACAAACATTAATAAGAAAAAAAAAACTATGTTAGTTTAAACTGTTTTCCGCCTGATAGTATAAGATATCAAGCGGAAAACCCCCCAAAGCAAAACACATGACAGGAAAAAAAGGGGGGGAGAAGAAGAGGAAAACAAAGATCACTGAGGTACCTCGGGGTTGTGAAGCCCGTACTCATCTCAGGTAGATGAGCCCCCTGAGGGGTAGGTTTATAGTGCAACAAAATGATTAAAATATCATTATGTGCCCACAAAAAACCTTGAATTTGGTATTTTATTTCCCTTTAAATAGGTCTCTTTTCAAACTCTACTCGGTTTATTATTTCCAGTTTTCCTTAGACTGAGACACAAACAAGCATTTATTAAAACCCGCAAACATTTACTTAATTTGTTTATTCATTATAAAGCATAAGACATATTGATCAAAGGAATTTATTGTGAAATTATTATAAAGGATTTTAAATAATAATTCGTAATAATTTTAATAATTTGGAGTTATAAAAATTCAAAATGCAGAGCCAAATGATAGTGAGGGTGAAGTTTTATGGCGCAAGAGCCAGATGTGGTCATGCTGCTCCAAGCAAGGTAAGCGAGAGAAAGCAAATCTAGAAAATTTTAAATTTTGATTGACAAGAAGGAGGGCTGAAAATAGTTTTAGTTTTTTATTTAGTTATTATTAACGTCGCACTAGAAGCAACACGAGGGCTATTGGCGACGGACCTCGTAATTTTGAGCCTCGGTCAAGTAACGAGGACGACACCTGAGTTGGCACTCCCCTCTCCTAACATCCACTCCAACGGGAGAGCTTTGGACCCCGACAGATTAAACGTGTATCAGCCTCGGTTACACGGCGGGTCTTTGGCGGTCAAGGATCGAACCCGTGACTGAACGAAAACCTCCAGCCACGAATCCAAAACCTTGACCACTAGGCTACCGAGGCCACTGGGTCGAAAATAGAGAAAGATTACTAAAGTATCTCGGAAATTCATCAACCGTGTTTACCAAAGATAGTAAACTCCACGGGGAAAAAAAGATCAATACGGTGCCTCGGCGTCATGATGCCCATACTTACACATAGAAGGCAAATCCCCGAGATCCACTGATATAATCCCCAGAGGTAGGGGGCCTGGCTATTCACTCAGACACTGAATACCCATTTCAGTCGCCTCTTACTACATGCATGAGCTACAGTGGGGCTATTCTTTGACACCCAGTCACCACACGGGATGATGCCAAGCGAGAATACAAGGAAAGGAATGGATACCGAGTTCTATACAAAGCAAACTATTAAGTGAATATTTATACACACACATATGCACCAAATCACTCACACATATATATGCTTAGCTTTTAGTTTAGTTTTTATTAACGTCTCACTAGAAGCAACACGAGAGCTATTGGCAACGGACCTTGTAATTTTGAACCACGGTCAAGTGACGGTCATCCGAGCTGGCACCCCCTTCTCATAACTTCCGCACCATGCTAACGGGAGGACTTTGGACTCCGAAAGATTTAACGTGCATCACCCCCGGTTACACGGTGGGTCTTTGGTAGCCAAGGATCGAATCCACGACTGAACGAAAACCGTCGGTTACGAATCCAAAACGATGCCAGCTTACCACGGCCACACCACCAGGAAAAGAGTAATTTATTTCCATCATATTCACATACTAATAAATTGACAGATTAGTTTAGTTTTTATTAACGTTGCACTAGAAGCAACACGAGGGCTATTGGCGACGGACCTCGTAATTTTGAACCACGGTCAAGTGACGAGGACGACACCCGAGCTGACACCCCTCTCTCCTAACATCCACACCACGCCAATTAATTGACAGATTATCAATAGCAAATATATTTATTAAATGCTCGGGTACAAAATAACCAGACTTAATAATTTTAGAGAAATTTATTAGTACTCAAAGATTTGATCCCATTAATTTAGTGTTGGGTTAGTTTAGTTTTATTAACGTCACAACAGAAGCTACATGAATGATATTGGTGACGAACCTCATAATTTTGAACCTCGGTCAAGTGACGAGGACGGAATTTAGTATTGTCCTAATTGCTTAAATACTAATTTTTAATCATTAAGTGAGTGAGTGTGAGTGATTGTATAAGAGAAGGATGGCTAGGGTATTCCGGGGAAGACTCGCCCATGTTTTCCAAAAATAGTAAATCCCATAGGAAAGAAAATTTAAATCAGCAAATTTCCGACAGTATGTTCTTTCATCTAAAAATTTTTAAAATTGTGTTCTGCGTGAAATTAAAACTGCATTATATTTGACTAAATTCTTAGAAGTATATAGAAGAGAAATTATTACACAAAAATACAACAATTAATTTTTTTAGATTTATTCGCCTCGCAACCTAATCATGGTTTTCTTTCTTTATGAGGTTTACTGTCTTTTGTCAACACACATAATGCGTCCCCGAAAAGCTAAGCGATCCTTCTCAATTTTCAACCCTGCTCGTCAAACATTTTAACTTTCTTTCATCAAACGCCCAGATCACAGTTAAACTGTGTTTGACGCAACATAGCAATGTGTGGTTCTTTCACTATTCATGGTTGGTTGATTCGCACTGAGAGCTACACGAGGGCTATTGGCGACGAACTTCATGATTTTGAACCTCGGTCAAGTGACGTGAACGACTTCTGAGCTGGCAACCCCTCTCCTAACTTTCACACCACGCCAAAGGGAGGACTTTGGGCTCCGATAGATTTTACGTGCATCAGCCGCGGCTACACTGTATATTTCCCGGCACCAATCGACGAAAACCGCTGACCGCTGCCTTAACCCCATGGCTACAGAGGTCACGCAAACCCCCATGGGAAACAAAAAGATATTCAAGGTGCCTCTGGATCGTAATGTACATATTTACCTGAAGGAAGCAAATCCTTGAGGTTGAGAAAAACCTCGAAAATGCAATTAATATTCCGATGAGGATTGTATCAATCATAGCTCTGAATATTATCACAATCAAAATAAATAATTCTAAGAATTTCCCAAAATAATCTATTAAATTGTCCATTTTAGAAAATATAAATCTAGTTTCACGCACATAAGAATAAGTACACTAATAAGTAGACTTGGAACTTATGTACACTTATGCAAGAATTAAGGTATACAAACCACATAAAAGAAAAAGTCTTATTTAATGAATAATTAACAACGTAACAAATTGTTTAAATCATTTGCCAATGAAACAAATTTTCATTGATTACATAAAAATTGCACATATTAAATAAGTATTAATTAGTAATAGTAATTAGCAAATAAACAAATATATTTAAAATTAATACTTAACTAAGCATTTATATTTTAATAAATAAACTTTACTATATTGTGTCAAAGTACTTGCGTAGGTTTCTTCGGAGAATGATTATTCATAATACGCATCATGAATTTTTTGCCGAACAATGGGTACGAAAGCCATAAAAAACACATTGTCATAAAAATAAGGACTAAAAATCCATTTACATGAAAACCCATTACCGGGAAGTTCAAGCCTATAGCATATGAATGTAAAAAATTCTTAAATTACGTTGTCACCGGTAATACACCGCTTAACACTTTTGACAGATGTTACAAGAAAAGTCTTTTTTCGCGTTTGGTTACTTGCGATATTTCATCATCTGAACTCCTTTTTCTTCCGATATTCAACGATTCAGGGTCATTCTTTGCACAGCAATTATTAGAATATGTCCCGGGTGTAGGAAAATACGGCAGAAGCTCTTTTGGAAATCGGTAACATGGATGGGTTGATTCATTCCAATTGCATGCCTTTGAAATTAAATTAGAGCAGTCTTTCACGTCGTCTGAACATTGGGAAACTTCATCAACTTGAGACATTTTGCAAGAGAATGAATTCTCTTTGGGCGTACATGGATGCATCATGTAAACGACGCTAAATTCGAATTTTCCTTCACAATAACTACAAGTGACTTTTCCCATAGTATAAATTAATAAGAATTCACTGTTGAGACTATTTGAGTTGTACTTTATACAAGAAAACAAAGATTTTCTTCAGTTCAGTTCATTGAAGTCTATTTGGATCCCTGGTGAGTGCTGTATGCTCCGACTCTCTTCGTGATCATGTAATGTTCCTCTATTTAACATTTTTTTACTGGTTAGATAGGGACATACAAACATCAAATTTAGTTATTTTCCCCTATAAGTTTTATTTCTCTTACAATTTCCATGCATAGCTAAGTGACCTCGGAACTCAAATGGCTAAAGTCGAACTCTCCTCCGAGGTTCTTTGCATTGTTTAGGGTGCTCAAATTTGACGCCACTGAAGCAGTATAAATTAATGTAACGGGGCTGATGCAGGACGTTACATTAATTTATACTACTTCGTATAACGAGGATGTTTCAGGTTGAATCTGTCGAATCTGTAAGTGTTCCCGATGGCTTGGTGTGGAACTAAGTAAAAGTTGCTTGCTCAAGTGTTGCTCTCGTCACTTGGACTAGGTACGAAATTGTGAGTTTCATCACCAATGACCTTTATGTTGCTTCAGAGAGTGATGTGAAGAAAGAGTTCAATCAATTAAAACAATAAACACATTTTCTACATAAAAGGTTTTGAGTCCTACATTCCATCAGTTTATAATTATTTTGATAAAATACTTCATAATTTGAATTAAGTTAGATTAATATATTGAATCAATAATTATTTTTTGCATTCATTCATTAATATATATTTTAGCATACTTCCAAATAGTTTTTAAATTGAATAATTTAGTTATTCATTTTTCATAATGCGTTTCTATTGAACAGAGTATGGCCGCTGTAGCCTTCTGGTCATGGTCTCGGACTTGTGACCATTGTTTCGTCAAGTCTTGAGGTCCAGGCTTAATGCCACAAAAAACCCGCAGTGTCAAGGGGCTGCACTAAGGTCTAAATTAAATTTCTTAAGGTCTCAAGTCCTTCCATTGGCATGGTGTCGAAGTTTGAAAAAAAGTGATGTCAGCTCAGGTATCATCCTCGTCACTTGACTGAATTTCAAAATTACGAGGTCCATCGTCAGCAGCCTTCATGTTGCTTCTCAATCCGACACATTAATAAACAATTATTATCGCAATTTTGAACAGAGTGCATTTTTTTATGCTGAAATGGAGATCTGAATATCTATTTCATTCATTTACAGGTTCATCGGAACAAAGTTTCCAGTTTTTTTCGGGCATAAATTAGGGTATTAAATTTTAATTAAATCGGGTTTTTTTTATAATAAATTAAATTTGAAGATGGTGTAACCCGAAATTAACATAATTTTAAAAGAATTTTCATTGTAGAATAATTTGTGTAATAATTTCTGGTATTCAGTGGTCTCTAAAGGACTTTTGGATTTTTTTTTATCGCAATATTGCTTCCATTTCATTTTATTTGGAACATTATTATCAGTGAACACAGTTATGAATTATAGGTACTAATTTACATTTAAGACCTTTAAGTAAAACTTATTTTGTCTCTGTGTGTAAAGTATTCAAATAGAACTGAATCATAGAGTAAATTTTAAAGCACATTACAATTACATTATGTTTCATTGAAATAAGATATTAGTGGATTCAATTGATGTGAGAGTGTGAGTGAAAGGGAAGTTTATGTTTATTGCACCAGAGTTGGAAAAAATTTAATTCTGCTCTGGACGTTTAAAAAAAATTGGTTGACAAGCAGGGTTGAAAGTAGAGAAGGATCACTAGAGTATCCAGGGGACACGTCACCCATGTTTACCAAAGACAGTAAACCCACACTGGAAGGAAAAAGATCACTAGCGAGTCTTGGGGGTTATGATACCCATTCCTACCTTTAGAAGCTAAGCTCTTGGGGTACCGATTCGAGTAATAAATTTAATATTTTCCTTTACCTTGTTAAAATGAGTAAGGAAGCATTAGTAATGAGTGAAAAATGTTCGCATACACAAATTTTCAAGTATGATAAACTGTCAGTGAAGAACACTAAAAATCATTCTATACAAATAACACATACAGCTGCTAAAATTTATTTTAGTAATTAGGTTAACAATAAATATTAGAACTAAGGCAAACAATAACATGACAATGGAAAAGCATTTTTATTGATTCATTCATTCTCTCACTCATTCAAAATCATTCGTTTATTCACTTATTTCTTCCTCCATTCATCAATTCCCTTTTTATTCATTTCTTCATTCATTCCTTCATTCATTCGTCCACTTCTTCATTCCTTCCTTAATTCAGTAGTCCGCTTCTGAATTCCTAAATTCATTAATTCGTCAATTTCTTCATTCCTTAATTCATTCATTCGTCCATTTTTTCATTCTTTCATCCTTTTTTTTATTCTTTCTTTCATTCATTCGTCCATTTTTTCATTCATTCCTTCATTCCCTTAATCATTTATTTATCCATTTACTCATTCAATCACTCATTTATTAGGGGTTGATCATAAAAAATATTAAGTAAACCCTTTATTTGAAAAATGATCGCGTGTCCATTTTGTTGTCAAAAACAACTACAGTATATAGGTAGCTATCTATTAAACATCTCATTTCTTAAAATTAAAAAAAAAACAATTCACGATTTCACTTATTTTCAAAATTATTTTTTGACTTCTAAGAAGACTTACCTTTTCCATCCTTTAAATTATAATTGTTTTTAGGGAAAAAATTAATGTATAATTTTAAAGGCTATTTTATAAAACTTCCAAATTGATATAAAGAACAAATAGAAAAGCATTTCTGATAGACTTATAATATACCAATCAATATCACATCGATGAGCTTAACCCATTTAGTCATTACTAAAATAATTTTTTAAATACGTAATTCCAAAACATCCTGATAAAATGATTTCTTTTTTTTTAATTTCAGAAAAATAAAATAAGTCACGGAACTTAGTTTCAATGATTAAAATAATTAAGGAGTTAAAATCCAATTAAAATAAATAATTTAACCACAAACAAGAAAAATCGTTGTTTATTGAATTATTACCGTCGCAAAAAAAAGTATCCATCACCTTACAACTCAAAATTAAAAAAAATCAATAATTAAATTATACATATTACAACGCTAGTCATTATTTAATTTTAAAAAAATACTTAATTGAATATTTGAGACAAAACACGAGTTTTACGATATTCTTTGTAATATCATTCTTCATTTTTTGGTTTCTTAAGATTTAATTATTTAAAAATAAATATCGTGATGTTTTTATACAAGTAGGAATCAGAGGCATCAAAGGCAAACTGTAAAATAAAGATTAAAAACCTGTTTACATTCTAATTTTTTTCAGAAACTCGTGGAATTTAAACTAGTTATGTTATAAAAAATTTCTAAAACAAACTCTTTTAGTAATTATCTGCATAATGCTGTAAGAAAGAAGTTTGCAATTCAGAAGGAGTTCCTTCTACATGAACTAATATATGAACATTCAAATTCTCTTATTGAGTATGATTTTTTGTATATGACGCAAATAATTTTTCATCTGTGTTGTCACGCCCGTGTTGTCTTCTCTATGGTTACGAAAATGCTCCAATAAATTATCTACACATCTAAAAGATTTGAGGCATACAATACTCCCGAAGGAAGTATTTGCGCCGTTCGAAATAGCATTTCTCATTAGTCTTATATGAAAAGGGATTACTTCCTTACCCTCAGTGCATTTATGTTCCTTTCTTTTAATTTGATTACCTTTTTTTGTCGTTTCACATCGTCAACTCTATCAGACTTGTCATAGTTCACACAAAACGGTTCTAGTGTGTTAATACAATTATATGAATCACAGTTATTAAGTTACATTCAAGAACATTATTGATTGAAATTTAAATTTTCACTATACATGAAAAGTATGGACCTGAATGATACGCTATTTATGTAGCGTAGGAAACTTTAGGAGTGTAAGAGGGAAATGAGCTATTGATTGCATTCAAGTGATTTTTTTTTTCTGATTATAAGTAATTTATTAAAAATGACCACAAAATATTCAAAAAGGAATATTTTGCAGATTTGGTATTCATTTCTAATTAAAAGTAGATTAAAAACATTTTGATCCTGTTACGTAGTGACCCCAGAATATGTGGAATGAATCGGTACCGTGAAGGAATCACATAGTAGCTTAAGTAAAAATACTTCTTTATTTTACCATTCTATGAAATATACTCTAGTTAGAAGGCGTTTTAATCTGGTTTCTATTCACACAAACAATAACAGCTAAAAAAAACCACAAATAGCTTAATATCAATATGCACATCGATTTTATTCCCAAAATCGCAAGAGCAGGAAATATCATCTAACTTCTTGCGGGTTCGACTCTTTTATTCCTCGTCCAGATCCTCTCTCTCTTCCTTTTCAATCCTAGGTTAGGGCTGTCTGACGCCTCCCCCTTTTCGAATTATTTTCATTTTTGATTGAACAATCCAATCACAGACAATCTCCGTTTTTGTCCTCCCAACACCATTCGCTCTTATCGGCCAATATCAAGTTTACCCACGCGCATGCAGATGTCGGACGTCAAACGGCTAGGCCCTAAATTTCCATAGATATCAATGTCATAGGTCACAATACCTCACAAAAAGGAATCACCCCTACCACACCTGTGTGGTAGGGGTGATGTGTCAGTGTTCATGAATGGTGCAGCAGTGCTGCAGTTCAGATGCTGCAGTGTCAGGTGTTCATGAATGTAGTTGACCAAAGCCGATGACCCCAGATTCAGCTAATTTATTGGTTTGGAGAAGTAAACTTATTATTAAGACTTTGAATGGGAAGTTGGGAACAAAGAGAGAGTTCAATGCAAAAGTCTCTGACGGGGATTATCTATAGCCAACATTACAATCCACATTTACGTGATTCAAAATGGAAAATTATTAAATAAACAGGTCATTTCCTAATTTTCTGGTTCATAGTCTGGTTTGACCTATTTTTTGGAAAACAATTTGATTGATTCCGAAATAAATAATGCAGGTTTTGTATCCAACAATGGACTTTATACCTTGCATAATTTCATTGAAAATATATTTGGTCTTAGTTTAAATTCCTCAGATGTTCTTGTAATTTTGGTGTGCTTGAAGTATTTGACTAATTTATGGATCACTCTCATTTTTTGTGACAAAGGTTATTAACAATGAGAACCTCAATCAAATACACATATAATTCTGATGTTCATCATGAGACATTAAATCAAATTGAAAATTTAATCAATATCATTTATTTCTCTTGTGGTTGCTTAATATCAACTGAATTTGGATCTCACTTTTTCGGGCACAGTGATAACAGCAGGAATTTAAAACTCATAAAATATATTCAAGAATATAAAATATTCAAAACATGTAATCAATTTATAAGTAATAATTAGCTTTTTTAAAATTTCTTTTGTTCATGTATCACTTTCAAAGAAGCTACTGTCAGGTCAAGGTTTAAGGTTCAAGTGTTGAAAAACCAATCAAAACTGCTTACATATATTTTTTATTTTATTTTATTTTCTGACATTTTTCACTAATCTGGAAAACTATAATACATGTTGACAACCGATCATTAAGATTTCGCTTCCGGCCATCGATAAGCTACAAGGTTTCGATAAGCGTCTTACTATGTTGTATAAATTAATATTCATTCTTATTCAAATAAATGCCCTAAAGAATATTCCTACTACTTCCTGTCTTATAGTACACGAGAATCATTATGACTCTTTAAGCAATCAGGCAAGCATAACCTGTTTTCATTATCACGCGGTTCTCAGGCACACAGTAAGAGACAACGGTTTTTGTTGTTTTAGTTTTCATAACCTGTTTTTCTAGCTGTTCAATCCTAACATATTTACATCAAGGCCGTGAATAGATGAAAGTATGTTATTTGTTTTGTAGATCTCTTCTTCTGCCATTTTGAACTTACATTTCTATAAGATAATATATTCACCTACTTTTCTATAAGATATATTAATCATCTCCAACCTGCTTATATTTTTGTGAATAGTATTCAATCTTACGGAAACCTTCCTTGAGCAGATAGGTCCTAAAGTCATTTTTAGAACTTATTGGAAAGCGTATGCGATGGTTGAATACACTTGGCACAAATCTTCCATATAATTTGTCAAGATATTCTACAGAACACCTATGATAATGGTAGCCGGGTGGTCATGTCATGAACTCGCGGCCGTTGTTGTTTTCGTCGAATCATAGGTTGGAGTCCTGATGCCACTAAAAGACCCTATTTGTAGGTTTTGATGCAGGTTAAGACTGTCGAGGCTGGTAATTTTCCTATCGGAGTGAGACAGGCATCCTATTTCAAGTGTTATTTTCGTAATTTCATTGGTCTATCGTTCGGAGTGTGACGTCAGTATATGTTGGAAGTTGTGGACACGAGATGATACTTAAGTGCAGAAAAACGAGTCTGGAGCTACCAGAAAGATGACGATGCGAGAGGATCGAAGGATCGTGCTGCAAGAGCTCGTGAGTCTCACAGTGAAACGTTCCATATAACAATCCCATGTGTAGAGATGCCAGGCATTTCACAAACCATTTTCAGAGGCCATGCTTAAGTGAATCTGCAATCCAAGAGATATTTTCATATATTGCTTTTAACCGAACCAACGGTGACTTTATTTGCAGTGGAGCCAATTCAAAGCGGCGTCGAATGCTACAGTTTGGCTAATCGTGATGTTTCGTGACGAATCTGTTCATTTTGAGGATGTATGATAACCACTTACGGATGGGGAGGTGCCTTGGTGAACGGTACAATTTAACCGTCGCTGTAGCGCTTCACACACTGAGCACCTTTCTGGCGTAATTGTCTGGTGAACCTTAAAATTTCTGGTCCCCTCTGATGTGATAGATAAAGCCTTAACAGGCCAGCGACTTGTTGATGATATTCTTTGATCCCCTGTAGTATGTTTCCTAAATGGTCTTCCAGATACATCCTTACAACAAGCTAATGCTTGTCCGTACACAGCATCACGTATCCAGGAATTTACTGAATCCATTTTCGTAAATTTGATAGATTGCCTCCGTCGTAGATGTGGAACATTGCTCATTGACATTATTTCTGACGATCGAACTTAAAAATAATTCATCCAGTTGTTATGTTAATTTCTGTATCTGTAATATTTGTTCTATCTACCCATTTCTGTCGCAATCTTTCATGACACGATAGTTTTCACGGCTCATTGTGCAAATTTCAAATAAATAATTCGGAGCATAAAACTGCGTTGCACCTCTCTTTCTGGGTAAGAAATAGTGGAAAGTTAAAAACGAAAATTCAGTAAATAATAACTTTTCAGCATCACACTTTCTTTCGAACTTCATTTTCATTTCCCAAACTGATCTCCAGAACGTTTTATGTCAAACATTCGCTTCAAATAATGTTTTTACAATAACATAAATTTAATAACTTCTCCATCTATAAGAATAATTTATATCTTAAAAACAACGCTTAAATGAAATCATGAAATGTAGATTATAAAATATGTTTCATTCATATTCTTAAACATGCATTTTCCTTTTATTTGGAGACCACGGTAGCCTAGTGGTTAAGGCAGCGAACTCGCGATCAGCTGTTTTCGTCGAGAGCCTTGATGCCACTTAAAATCCGCCATTTAACGCCAATTTTGAATTTAACCAAATCTGATGCCCGCTAAATCTGTCGGGGCCAAAAGTCCTCCCGTTAGCGTGGTATAGAAGGTAAGAGAAGGGGTGCCATCTCAGGTGTCGTCCTTGTCACTTGACCAAATTTCAAAATTACGATGACCGTCACCAATAACTCTCGTGTGGCTTCTAGTGAGACGTTAAAAAAAAACGACCAACCTCTTATATGGATAAATTTTTTGTAAGAGTTTTTGCTAAAATTATTTAGAACAAAAATATACTTTTGATCAGTATAACTATTATTTATTTCATAATTTTGTTACGTTTTCATATAAAGCTTCGAGGTTAAAAAAGAGCCCGATCGCTATTGCTACTTTATGTAAACAATTACATGAATTTTAAAAGAAATTTTCACTTTCTTACAAAAATACAATCTATTAAATAAAACTCGTTGCTTTTATTATCATTTCTGTTTTCGAATCTTCAACTAAATCCTTTTCTTCCAAGCTTTGCTTCCCCATGCACAAAACTTTTGCATTCAAAAAGTTTCATTATTATACAGGTAAAAGAAAGACTAGCACAAAATATAGAAGTTTTTTTTTTACTCTAAGAGATTTTTCATGTTACCACGTAAAGTATATTGCTACCAAAATATAAAATTTTTACAAAAATAAAATGGAAAAGCTTCAGACCAGATAGAAATATTTTACGCATTCAGTGTTCTTGAAAAAAAATAGATTTTCTCTACAATTTTTTCTAGAAATTTATTTATTTTCTGCGAGCATATTTATTCAGTTACAAAACGATATTTTATAGGCTACGTTAGCAATTGATAATTTATTTCGGATTATTACAAAGATTACAAAGATATGTTTACTTGAGCAGATTTTCAAATTTACGTAAGTAATTCAATAGTGTGAATAAATATTATATTAGCTTCTCTCTCTCTCTCTCTCTGCGTGTGTGTGTGAGTGAGTGAGTGAGAGAGAGAGAGGGATGGAGGGTGAAAAGGAAAGTTTATATATATATATGCATTTAATTTGAAACAAAATAACTTACATTATACCAAATAAAGAGTTTTTACACATTTTCAAGACTGTTGCATTATTATTTTTGAACTGAAATCAATTGATATGTAATAAACTAAAAACAGATATTTTTACAAATTTCAATTAAATTACTGATCTTAAAAAAATAAACAATATTTCTTAACTATAATAATAATAACTTTTTATAACTTTTTTTTATTTAATTAAAAAATCTATCTATATAACCGCATTAGCAAAAGGAAAAATATTGTTTCAAACTAATTTTGATAACTTAAAAATAGTTTTTGGAGATCAGATCATAAAAATGAAAAGGATATTAGAAAGAAAGTTCGATTTTAAAATCTTGCTAAGAGTTGAAGACTCTTTTTCTTAAAATTTTAACAATTTATAACTCAGAAGAAGAAGCACAACGCAGTTTTCTGCTCTGAATTATTTATTTTAAACTTGCACAATAAGCTGTAAAAATTGTAGAGTCTTGAAAGAGTTACGACGGAAAATGGGTAGATGCAACAAACATCATGGATAAAGAAACTTAATACCTCTCACCTCCTTAGTTATGGCGTTGCATCCACTGCTATCAATACGCAACTGCTCTCTCTCGTATTATATTAATACATTTATTATTTAAAATGGGTAAGATTTCTTTATTGTGCTTTGATTAAAGTAAAATATTTAAAGTACAATATTTAAAAATTAATTAAAAGAATTTAGCATCGTTAATTTTTTTATGTCTTGAATAATCAGAACAAGTATAAATATTAATCTATTGCCACAAAAAAATTAAATTAAATAGAAATGTATCATGCAATATTTTGCAAAGAACACATTTAACGATCAAAGGTGCTAACTTATTTTAATAAATATTTAAATAATTCAACTAAATATTAGAATTAAAGCAAATGATAGTATGACAGTGAAATGGAAATTCATTTGTTTCATTCGTTCCTTCCTTTACCTATTCATTCACTCATTGAATAACTCATTAATTTCCTCACTCGTTCATTCATTCATTTTCTTACTCATTCATTTATTTACTCACTAACTCATTCATTTATTTACTCACTCACTAATTCATTCATTTACTCACTCACTAATTCATTCATTTACTCACTCACTAATTCACACATTCATTTGTTCATTTTGCCCTGAAAATATGTTCAGAAAACACTGTTTTTTAAAAGTAGTGTTTTTGACTGAAACAATAGCCCCTTGGATGGCAAATACTATTCGACAACACTGAAATCCTCATCTAGGACTTTACTACTTCCGGGTTTGATCAAACAGGAATTTCCAAAAGAACGTCAAAACTTAACAGAAGGAAGCTGCTACTGAAAATCAAAAGTACACATACAAATAAAGTACAATCTTCAATATTCTCTTTCTCCATTTGTTTTCTTTTAAAATGAAGAACAAAATCAACTTCTCGGGTCACCTCTATTTTCCTCAGTATTCTCTAGAAACAAGATCTTAGCAAATATCTATGCGGGTGTTTCAAATTCTTTGAATCTGTTTTCTATTCCTGAGTATCTACGAAACGGGAAGAGCCCATATGGATGACACATCATTCCACACGTCCTTTAAATTGAAACGAGAGTATGCTTTATATTAGCAAACTCCTTGAAGCAAATTATGAGAGTCAATTTTACTCGATTTTATTTCGAATAAAGAGAAATTTTTCAACTTAATTTATTACATTTCTTTAAAAAGAAAACTCTTATACAAAAAATATGTTTTTAGTACCAAAAATAAGTTGCATTTTTCCTTAATTAGCAAATTTTGGAACATAATACCGTATATTCATGAATTATTAAATTAGTCATTCATGTGCGTGTGTGTGTGTGACTATAATAAAAAGTGACGGGTCACCAGGTAAGCGATATAAAATTGCCCTGTTAAAAGAATAACCTAGTTATGAAGAAGCTAAAAGAAAATAGAATGAAATTTAACATGCGTTAGAGAGAGAAATTTTAAAACTTTCAAGAGGTACAGAGAGACTCAGTCAGTTTAAAACCAGACGCGCAATGAGAAAGAAAAGCTTTTTACGTCAAAATATAACAGAAGAATTAAGAAATTATCATGAAAAAGAGAAAAATTGTTTCGTAAGATACAAAACAAAATTACTGAATGCAATATGGAATTACGTACAAGTTTTGTACACCTCAGACAGAAGGAACTTAGTTTTCATAATAGAATTCTAAGAAAAAGTTCATTCTAAAAAGTTTTTATGTATTTCATATGGTAAAGGGTGGGTGTGTATCAGTGTGTCATCAAATTTTTGACCGTAAATTTAACCTACTTCCCATCAAGCTAGAGCTCTGAAACTTTGGGAAACCTTCTTTCTAGCATGACAAAACAATATTTATACACTTGCAAAGAGTCTTAATTAATGTTCCAATAGTTGTTTTTAATAATGCAGTTTATCCGAACCACTTGCCAATTTTGGGCTGAACGTTAAGTCCAGAAAACGAACCAGGGTAGCCACATTTGGCAAAATACAACCAAATAATTCCTGTTGCCATGGGTGGTTTGGCTAAACTGCATTCCAATTATGTAATTTACCTGATGAATTAATTCATTTTAGTTACTTTTAACGTTTTAATGTATTTCACATCGTGTGTATGTGTCTGTGTGTGTAACAGTGTGTCATCAAATTTTTGATCGTTATTTTAACCCATTTCCAATCAATCTAGAGCTCTGAAATTTTGGGAATCCTTTCTTTTTATCACGAAAAACTTATCATGCAAAATATATTACTATTGCATTAATCAATAAGGAAAGAAGCGCAAAAATTAGTTTTAAACATGTGGTAACGGGATAAAATAACACTGGGTTATATTATTTGAAGCGACGAAGTCAATATCAATCTATTTGATAGTGATGGCTTAAAATTCGTGAGGATAAGAAGCAGAGAAGATTCGCAAACCCCATTGCTAAACACCCATTAATAAACATTTACGTAGAGTTATGATCTGGGATTGTATTTCGGTAAGTAGTGTAGGCTCAATATGTGGGATTAATAGGAATTGACAATCTTAAAGTTCAGAAATGAAATATTTAAGAATGTTTTTTGAAATTTCATGTGTCTCAACATTTTCTTCTAAAGGGTCATTTTTATTGCAAAATTCATTATTAAAATTATTACATTGCATTTCCGATTAAATTACCCTTCCATTGTTGTATATGATTATGGCCTTACTCTCAAAAGGATGGTATAATGGAATTCCTTCCATAATTCTAGCCACAATATATATTCTCTATAGCAAAAAGAATATGTGCACCAAAAAGAAATAGAGTTATAGTTAAATAAAAATAATATCGAATAAAAAAAGGCAGCTTTTAATCTAGATACTTCTTCACACAAACTTGATATTTGAAATACACCAAAATCCTCCATCCACACCTAATTATGAATCAACATATTTTCATTTAAACTAAAATGGCGTCCAGTTGAAATAATCTAGAAAAAACAATCTACTTGTCACTGAAACCAATCACCGGTAGAGAATAGTTCCTCAAAGGATGATATCACTTAGTTTCTGTCCTCTTAACATCATCAGAATAAATTATTTTCTTGATTAAATTACTTCTCTCATTATACCTGTCATGCAGTGAATTAGTATTGTGAAGATGTTTGTAGATAAACATAAACTCATTTTCAATTTTTTTTTTTTATCTTTTTTGCAAATCGACTCTAATTCAATTCGGTTTTAGAAATTAAAAATAATAAATTACTATTTAAACAATGTCACCATATTATATTAAAATTGTTTTCCAAAATTGTTTTTATTCTTATTTAAGGGCATTTCTTTGTTTTTATTTTGGTATCTTGAAACTCTTCATATCATATGAACGAAACAATATTTTATATGTTAACTCTCTTTTTCTCTATCTCTATTTTTTTCTATTTTATTAACACTCTGCTTCTTTCTTTCCATGAAAAAATCTGAAAAGTCTTAAGAAATCCTTGAAAATATTCACAAGTAAGAAATGGCTATGACAAAATATTGTTCCAACTCAAAGCTTTGATATATTGTTCTTCCAAAGCTGAACTCTATTTCATAGAGAAATAAATTCCGTTTTAAAATACGTAGTACGTCAATTTTTGGAACTGTCTTCTTTTTTTTTTGACTCAGTTTAACAACCATGATGTAGAATAGCTGTCACCTATCCATTTCTTACGAATAATAGAATTTGTCCATTTTTATGTTTAAATTTATGGATTAGTTACGATACCATGAAACACATGGCTTATGTTATTGTAATACAACTGAATGATAAATTAAAATTATAAAGAAGTATAAGTTAAAATTATAAAGGTAATGAACTGTTCTGCATTAGAATGCAAGTTCTGCAACGTTATAGGATATGCTTTTGAAATAAAAGGAATTAATCTGCTGTAGCTGTAATATTACATTATATATATGGTATTTGTCTGTCATTGGTTGGCTCTTTTGTTATACTTCAATTTTATATATTAACCCTAAGTGACAATTTCAGTTTAAGAAAACTCGAGATTGAACAAGCGAAAATATTTATTATCAATGCCAAATAACTTAAATCGCTCTCTCTAGTGTTCCGCCCTGACTCACAATCCTAAATTGTGATTCAAATACACTCAAATCCATAAATGAAGGATAATTCAGAATCACACTTAACTTGAACTGAAAATTAATGTAAATAAAATGAAAATTTCACCTGTAGAATTATTGTACGTATTTTCATTACTAATATGCAAATTATAGGAAGGAAACAAATGTAGCCGATAGTATGTCACAATCACGAGAGTGTAAGAGAGGTGTATATATGGAATGGTAGGAAAAAAGTAAAATTGTTCTCAAGCATTTAGTAAGCCACTCAGTGCCACAACAGAATATTTATGACTCATAGGATGAACGTGTATGATCTTTGAAGTGCTAGAATTATTGGCGTCCTGGCATGTGGGCGCACTCAGATGGAAGAATCCGAGGAGCTTTAAATCGATCAAAGTGTCATCTCTAGGATTTGGTAGTAAATCCAAAAAATTGGAAATGTCAGTAGATGTTACAGTACGGGTTGCCTCCGAATTACAACACCGAATAAAGATCGGTATTTGGTAGTAACTGCAAGAAGAAGCAGAAGAAGCACAGCATCAGACCTTTTTCGTCAGCTATCTCCATTCCCAGGTACAACAATTTATAAGGCAAACTTACAGACGTTTGGGACATATTGGTATATATGCTCGCAGGTCTGTTAGACGTGTTGCACTCACAGCACCTCATAGTCGGCAGGTGTTAACCTAGAGTAGAGAACACGCAGTGTGACAATCGTCACAGTAGGCTTGTGTGATATTTTCCGGCGAGTCTAAGTTTAATTTGCAGTCTGATTCCCGTCAGACTTTCGTATGGAGAGCACCGGGTACTCACTACTACGAAGAAAACATCAGTGAAAGAAACCATTACGGTGGTGCGAGATTGCTCGTTCGGAATGGAACTATACTGGGCTGCATAGCAGATCTGAATTTGAAATCGGAATCATGGCAGGCCAAGTTTATCGGTAGATCATTCTTTCGTGTGTGCCAGGGGCGCAGAATCTATGTTTAAAAATGACAACACCCGTCTTCACGGAGTAAACATTATAAACGAATGCCTCTAACTGGAGAATGTCCCTCGTACGGTTGGCTAGCATTCTCACCTGAATCAAATCCGACCAAGCATATGTGCGACATTTTTAGACGACGAGTTGCAGCCCGTTAAACACCTTCTACATGTGCATGGAAACTTCGGAAAGCATTGCTTTTTGAGTGGAATAAGCCTTCACAAGATGAGACGGACAATTGTATACTCAGCATGCCTAGGCGTTGTACGGACTATATTTAATCGTCTGGAAGATATATAAGATATTACTCATCATAACAACCTTATAACGGCAAGTTTTTGTAAGGCTGATATTTTTTGCAATTGCTCTAGAGAGCAAAAACCATAGTTCTTATGAATAGTATCGTATATACCCATCTTTATTGTACTTTATTTTTTGTTTAATAAATAGGCTTTATGAATAATTCACGTTTGTGTTTTGCTTCTGAATCTTTATTTGGCGGAGCTGGCATTATTCTCAATTATTGGACATGAGAGTAGTAAATTTACTACCAATCCTCTCGTTGTTGATTTCTGCTCTATCTTCATAGAAACCACGTAGATTAATGTGGTTAGTTGATCATGATCCAATCCGTCGAAATATAGAAAAACTTTAAGGTCAGCCACAAAGCTCGTGAGGCTGAACTTTGTCCTCTGTCTATCTTCTTTTTTCCCCCTACATGCATATTATTTAGATATTATTAAATCTATATCACTTCACTTCAGTACCACCTGCATCTAATTTACCTAATCACATTTATCACATTTAATTTGGGTTGGGAAGAAATCGTAATATTATGCAATTAAACTGGATAAAAGTTCCAGAGGTTAGAGAAGAGAGAATCTCATATGTCCAACATCACACTTTTATTATTTAAATGCTAAAATCAATCTACAATTTCAAGAAAATATTGTTATTTCTTCAATACAGGGCTTAAAATATATAATAGCAAAGCTCATGTCATTCAATAATACAAACCCTTTTTTTTCTAAACAGCAAATGAAAATTCTTCTCAAGACATATAGGTACAGACAATCAAATTTACAGACTTTGTAATTCTGCGCCATATGGTCAAATGACAAATATGACTCCTACCATGGAATACCACTCTCCAAACTTATACATCATGCCATTGTGAGTCTTCATAACCTTGACAGATTCGATGGGCATCAATCCTGATTCACCTAAGATGCACTCGTGTGCAAAATTAAGAGAATCTGCAATTTACGATTTTTTTTTTACAAAGCCTGAGGTACTAATTATGTCACGTAAGAATTCTGTAAATATACAGAAACAAATATGTAAGCATACACTTCAGGAGCTATGGTTTTTGGAGTGGAATATAAGCACAAAAAGGTTTGTAAGCAATTTGTGCGCTGGTATTCCTCCTCGACAATCGCCGCACTTCTCGCAAGAGTTTGGTAATTTTATAAAGTATCGGATAAAATGAAGAGCCACGAACATATAGTTGACACAAGAAGATGGAGAAGTGTTGGTAGATGGGAGTCTTAACTATAATAAGAGACTGCCGCACATGCAGTGTTCCCTCCAGTGTTATCTGCAATTTGGAGAACCACTTCAGGATACAGACTTTTTATTGTAAAGAACTGATCAAGGCTTACAAAGATCCACAACGACGAATAAGGATCGTTATTTGGTACTTTAAGCTCGGTGACACACGAATGTTACAAATTCACAACTCTCACATGAGTTGTATTATGCCACTGGAACCTGAGATTCACGATCTACAGTTCCCAAAAAACTTCATGAGAGACGGTTGTATATCGCAACACCAATTATTTGCGTTCCACTTACTGCAGCACACAAAAGAGTGTTTACGACATACGTTCTCCAAGGCAACAATGCTTCTTGTACCAAACTTCAGTGGAGTACCGTGTTTTTTTAAATGAGTCAGTATTCGGTCTGGACACTCACTCTAAGCATACCGGCATCTAGTGAGTTTGGGACATGATATCATATCTCCTACATCACGAAAAAGAACCATTATGATAGTGTAGGTGTATTTCTTAGACAGGCATTATATTGGACCTCGTAACACTCCAGCATGTGTTGGATGAAGACATCCTGGCTGCTGTGAAGTTTTCAAAGGAGATCTTAGAGCCAAGTGTTCCATTTTTTGAAGCGCAATTTATCTAGTTTCCTTTTAAAAGACAACATTCCTCATCCACATATAGCTAAACTGGTAGATGATTACCTGGAAAGGTTGGATATTCACCACAATGATCAGCAAGCCAGATAATGGGACCTTAACTATGTAGAGAATATCTAAGGCACTCTTGGGAGAACAATTACATCTCGTCATCTACTTCCAAAACCTCTCCAGGAGTTAAAAACTGCCAGCTGCAGGAATTGGATCGACTGCCACAATGACTCCTCAATTGACTATTGTCCAGTATGCCGTCAGTTGTGCGACGTATCTGGATACAGAGGGGATAATACCCAATATAAGACTAAATAGCAAATTCGAAAGGGTTGCCCCGCCGAAAGTCACCACAGTGAAAAAAAATATGGTCAGAGAGAAGTATATAAGGAAAAAAAATAGCTGGTGAACTGGAGTCCGAATTCATATGGCAAATTCGAAAGGGTAGCCCTGCCTAAAACAACAGTGAAAAAAACATGTTCTTAGAGAGGTATATAACTAATAAAAAATAGCTCGTGAACTGGAATCCGAAATCATACGGCATATTCGAAAGGGTGGCCACGTCTAAAGCCACCACAGTGAGGAAAAAACAGGGTAGCCACATTTGGCAAAATATCGCCAAATAATTTCCGTCTCCAAGGGTGGTTACAAAGCTGCATTCAAACCCACTCGGCGCTAAACGGAATATATGTTTACTGTGTGTTGTGGCCAATAAAATCTACTTGGCGAGATTTGTACCGATATAATGGAAATGTATCGCATTTGTTTTTAAATTTTTTTTCCCATCAGTAAAAAAAAAAGCACTTGACTTTAATTTATTTTTGAAAACTAATTTTTTTATAAAAGTATTTCTCAGTTCATAAAATTAAAATCATTCAGAATTTCACTTAATTTTCGGTGGCTGGAGTAGCCTAGTGTTTATGATTGCGAACACGTGGTTGGCGTTGTTTTATCGAGTCATAGGTTAAAGTCCTGATACCAATAAAGATCCCACATATAGCGTCTTCCCAGGAGTACGTTGTGGAAAATAGAAGATGGCCTTGTGAGTGAGTGAGTGAGAAAGGGAATGTAAAGGCTATTGGGATAAGAGCCAGATATGGCTATGCTGCTCCAAACAAGTTTTAACTGTGGTCTAGACGTGAAAAAAATTGGAGAAAAGACAAAAATTGGTTGAAAAGAAGGAGGGTCGAAAAAAGAAAAGGATCGCTAGGGTATCCCGGGAGAGAGTAACCCATGTTTACCAAAGGTGGTAAACCCCATGCAAAAGACAAAGATCATTAGTATGCATCGGAGGAGATGGGCTTGCTAATAGAGGTAGCTACCTCGTACCTTGACTGAAGCACAAATTTCAAATTTAGCAAGAAATGAAACTAGTGTTGCTTTTAAGAATGAATTTATAAGCAATAAAAGATCTCCTAGCAGTTATCAACGTGATTTATATTCGTGTAATTACCGATATATCAGCAGTTAAATGAGATGGTGCTTGTTTGCAACCTCTAGAAGTCAAGTAGTCATAATCACGAGCTTGAAACCTACGTTATATCTGTCGATTGGCGGGTTCGAGTCCTGATGCCATTGAACACCCAAAATGTAATGGGACTCATGCACTTAAAATTTATTGAAACTCTAAGTTCTCCAGGGGGCATCGAATAGAAATTTGGAGAAGAAGGCATTAGGTAAGGTGCCGTCCACATCAGTTTACCGAGACTCAAAATTATGATGTATACCACCAATTATCCTAGGAATGCATCAAAGAGTGCAACGGTAATAAACTATGTATGACTTAACTTTCAAAAAGACTTTTTGAATATAGAAATCGTATATACAGTATTCTTAATTTTCTAAACCAAATTCAACCAGGAAACCACAGCCTAAATTTTACCTTAAAGCTCTTACAGGTATGCATACCAAATTAGAAAAGAAAATTTTCAGATTGGTTATTAATATATCAGTGAATATCATGTCGATGAACTTTATCAATATAGGTATATATTTAACTGTCGAAATGGTAAATAATTACAAAATTTGCATAGAAATCTGTTTCAATGGCTCATTTCAGGAAAATAAATTTAGTTTTAATGCAAAGAATGAGAAAGTAGTAGCAGTATGCTAAGACAGAGAGAGAAAATAACTTAAATGTTTAAAGGAATTCATGAAAGAAGATATGCAAACCATGTACAAGAAAAAAATCATTGTTTATTGAATAATTACCGTCGCAAAAAATTTCTTTCAATCACTATACAATTAAAATTAATAATCAATATTTAAATTACTTATATTACAATTTAAGTAGAGCATATTTAATTAGGAAACATTTGCTTAACTAAATACTTGAGATAAAACAGGAGTTTTACGGTATTCTTTGTTGTATCCATCTTCTTTTGTAGATTTCTTACGAGAGAATTTAATTATTTAAAAAACGTATATTATTTTTATTTTCTACAACATGAATTAGATGCATCAAAGACAGACTGTTAGAAAAATAAGGATGAAAAATCTATTCACATGCCAATAGATTTTTAAGAAATTCATGGAGTCGATGCTTGCTGCATATAAGTATCAAAAATTTCCATCCTAACTTTTAAACAAATTACGTATATTAATAACCAGCATAATACGAAACGAAAGGTGTGTCATGTTGGTACGGTGTCCTTTAATGATTATTTCACTTGGGATTATGACAATTTTTTCTTTATGAGTACGCATATGTTTAATCCATTTGTATCCTGGATGGAATGGTCTGCCACAGATACCACACATAAACGGTTCTCGGATTGTGTGAATCACAAAGTGTACACTTAGAACTTGAGGTTGTTTGAACAACGCTCCACATATGCCACATACATAAGGTCTGTCTTCACTATGAATACGAACATGGTTCTTTAGTACCCATTTGCGCTGAAAGGATTTGTTACAAATAGAACACACGAATGGCTTTTTGCAAGAATTAACGTCTTTTTCGGGTTTTACTGGTTCTAAAATTTCATTACCTAATTCTTTATTTTAGCGGTGTTCATCATTGCAGAGCCTGTCTTTCAGCAATAATTACTATAAGATGTTCCGCGTACAGAAAAAGGCGTGATATTCTTTGTTTCAAATCGCTTTCTTAAATCATGTGATTCCTTCAAACATTTATCGGGTTTTTTCTGTAAATGAGAGCCTTGTTTAATAACTTTTGAGCATTCGAAAAATGTTTCGTCTGCATGAGACATTGTTCTAGAAGATACCATCTTTTTGGACGTACATGCATGTACCATAAAAGCAACATTAAAAACGAATTTTCTTTCACAGTATCTACAAGTAACTTTCTCCATAGTAAAAATTTATTCCATTGTTAACTTTTTGATTAGTAAAGGATAAGGATTGTGTATTAAAATTGCTTTCGTTTCAGTTCACATTGCTTCAGTTCTAACACTTGTGTGTATTTGAAGCCCTGTCATTGTATTATACTACGTGATCCTGCATTGCCAGTTTGAACTATTTCTTTTTCCGGGTTATACGAAGCCCCCATCACTCAGTGTTCCAAATTAAAACTAAGATATTCGACGCAAGTTAACAGAATGGTGATTGTACTGTTTATTTACGTCGAACTGAGGAGCAATAACTTGGATATCGGTGGCGGATCTCGTAATTTTGAAACACGTGAGTAACGGGGTTTCACGCTTTCATGGTTTTGAAAAAGGTTTCAATAGACGATGACGGCACCTAAACTGGTACCTCCCTCTCCATATTTTCACACCCCACCTAAGGGAACGCGTATATTCTTCAAATATTTCATGTGCATCCTCCCCTACTGCATGTCGAGTCATTGGTGTTAACAGTGCTCGATCCCACGATTCGACCTGAATGGCTGACCACAACTATGACCCCTAGGCTACCGGACCTAGAGGATTAGAGAATATAGGTGCGATTAGAATCTATGGTTGATGGTTTAAAATCTTTGAACTTTTTAAATATGATCTTTTGCCTTGCATCTCGCTCTTTCTAAACAATACCATCCATCGTATTGGGAAACAAATGTTTCCGACATGTTTTCTAGTTGAAATCTGTGCGGCCGATGTAGCCTAGAGGACATGATTTCAAATTTGTTGCCGGCGGTTTTCGTTCAGTCGCGGGTTCGATCCTTGACCGCAAAAGACCTGTCGTGTAGCCGAGTCTGATACACGTTAAATCTGTTCGGGGCCCAAATTCCTCCCGTTGGCGTGGTGTGGATGTTAGGAGAGGGGGATGCCAGCTCAGGTGTCGTCCTCGTCACTAGACCGAGGCTCAAAATCACGAGGTCCGTCGCCAATAGCCCTCGTGTTGCTTCTGTGCGATGTTAATAAAAATTAAACTAAAAATAAACTAAACTTCAACTCTATACATAGGGAAGTTAGGATGAAGGGTTCAATAATCTCCATTACTAGCAAAAAAGCCCTGATTGCTTAAATATCTAAACTAAATCATTTATATTTAATTTTTTGAATCGAATCTCATTAATAAAGAACTTTGTAAATTTTCTTTTTGCCAATTCATTATACTAATTTCCTGCGTGACATGTGTAGTTAAAATTGTTATGGCTGATATTTTATGCCCATTTTTTCTACATTATTTTTTTTAAATATGATTTGAGATCTTGAGCCACGACTCAAAAAATATATACTCCAAAGGTCTGGAAAGGGGACGTGGATGTCAACGAATCCTGGTCGAGGAATCGGGGCTAGTGTCTTAATTCATGACGTGGTGTCTATCCTTCTTGTCACGTATGACCTCATGTTTAACCTCCGCTGTTGTACTTTAAATAAGTTGAATTTTAAAGTGCTCCCGTAGCGTGGTGGGGAAGTTGGGGGGAGGGGGGCCTACTCCGATGTCGTAATCAACACTTGATCAAGCTTCATATTTTTTCTAAGTGTCCATCATTAACTGCCCTCATGTTTCTTATAGTGTGCCATTAAAAATAACCAAAAAAAATACTATGATTTCATTGTGTTTTAGCAAGATACTCAACTTCTTCGTTAATACCAAATCCTTAGAATGCAGGGAACCAAATAAGTATGAATGATTAAACTCATTGAAGAATTTTTTTGAAGAATTAGAATTGAATTAACGATACTAGATTTCCTGTTTATATTTTGGAGGCTTTTCAAAAAACTGTCTTTTAGAATTACGTAATTTTCTCACCTTAGCTCAATATCTTAATACAGTCAATAAGTTTTAAATATTTCGAAAATCATTATAAACCGATTGCAATTAAATTTTAGGAAATTAAATTCAAAAATATCTTTTTGTTCATTCAATTTGATTTTGGTGTTACCCCTCTTTCTTTAAGTTTGAGTTTCAATTTTGTCTCATATTCATTACATTGGGGAAAAAGTAGTTGCTTTAAAATCAATGAATATTATTTTCCACTAGAAACATTTGAATCTCATATTACTATGTTTATTGTCGGGGACCGAATTCCCCCCGTTGGCGGGGTGTCGAAGTTAAGAGAGGGGGTACCAGCTCAGGTTTCGTCCTCGTCACTTGACCGAGGTTAAAATTTACGAGGTCTGTCGCCAATAACCCTCTTGTTGCTTCTAATGCGACAAGAATGAAAACTAAATCTGAAACTAAATTACAGACTACGTTTATAATTATTCGAATAATATAATTTATAATAAGAAATACTTTTATTTAATATAACGGATTAAGAGGTTTCGCGATTTTTAAATGACAAAAATTGTACGAATGTTTTATTCGAAATTTTAAAGAAAGTTTTTAAATGTTCAGTTAAATTTTTATTTTTTTTTTTTTTTAATATTATTGCCTCCAATCTCTTTAAAACTCATGACATTTTTCATCCTGTGAAAGGAGCGAATTATTAGATTCCACTAATATTTTATTGTGTTGTCTTCATAATATTGTTAAATTACTTAAAATGACCAAAAAATATTCAAAAAGGTATATTTTGTAGATGAAAAATTCATTACCAATGAATAACAGTTTACATATTTTTGATCCACATTCTGTGATGTAAAATGGAGTGTTATTATCTGACAATGCCTTCGCACAATCTGTGAGCATATAATCGATTTAACTATTTTTCTGCGAAATCGATTGATTCCAATATAAGGAATAAATGCTTGAAGGAGAAGCTGTGGACTCTGTATTTTAAAGAACGAAAGCAATCTAAAATAGAACAGCCAACAATTTCCTCAACATCGATAGGGAATGACAGAATTGTCCCACTGTAGCTCATGCATGTCGTAAAAGGCGACTCAAATGGGTACCCAGCGTCTGGGGGTATAGCCGGGCACCCTGCCCCTGGGGATTATATCAGGGGACCTCAGGGACTTACCTTCTTCAGGTAAGTACGGGCATCATGACCCCGAGGCACCTTAGTGATCTTTTTCTTTCCCATGGGGTTTGCTGTCTTTGGTAAACACGGGTGACGTACTCCCGGGATACCCTAGCGATCCTTCTCTGTTTTCGACCCTCCTTCTTGTCAACCATTTCGTGTCTTTTCTTCCGTTTCTTTCACGTCTAGACCACAGTTAAATCATTTTGGGCGCAACATAGCCATATCTGGCTCTTGCGCCAATAAACTTTACCTTCTCTCTTGACACTTTTTGTCGACTAATCTATTTTCATAGTGTAACGTCTAGATCACAGATTTACCTTGTTTGACGCAGTATGGCCACATCTGGCACTTGCGCCAATAAACTTCACTATCACTCACTCACCTCAATATCGATAGCTGGAAAACTTAGAAATTTACAAAAATACTAAGCAATCGTTTTCCTTCAAAATGCAAATTGTTAGAGGAAGCATTAGTTTTCTTATACCCCCTCCAAAAATTCTTCCGTCGCCATTTTTTGGCAATTGGGTCTGGCGGCACTTTGGATCTTTTAGGCGGTGAAAAACCTTTTTTTTTTACCTCTAAACAACATACAGAAGTGAAAAGAAAAAAAAATCTGAAGGTGCCAAATCAGTTCTTTGAGAAAGTTTTTGATGTTCTAACCGAAAAAGTCTGAGCATTGCCTTGTGATGCAGGGTTGAGTAAGGAGGTGAATCGTCATGCTATAGCCATACTCTTCCCCTTCGTATTTCCCAGCTTTTGTCCTGTATCCTCTCTCCATAGCTTTTTGAAGATGTTTCTATTGGAACATGATATTTCTGACAAGAACTGTAGCTTTAAGTTTTTTTGTGACACTTTAAGCTCCGATACCATTTTCTCTCATTAGTACAGTTTATGACACGTTTCCCGTAAATATTCTTGATTTCAATAGCTCTTGTACATCGCATTTCCGTTCACGAGACTTGGTGGGGGAAACCCACCCCCCATAACTTATTTGCTTTTTTAAAACTTATTGGCCTTTTACACCAAATTTGATTTTTAACCTTTTCTTATTTTCCACTGTGTGTATGATTAATATTTTTAAACTGTTTTTACTTTAAAATAATTTAACAAATATTTAGCGCAGCTTAGTCTACTTTGGCTCTTGCGCCATTAAAATCCACAGTCACTCATTCCTTTCACGAGATGAACTCGGATTAACTACGCTCCTCAAATCACAACCGGTGAGATTCGGAATAGGGACACCCGTTTGAACACGACACTGCAACAAGTGTTTTCAATTGATACGAACGAGCATGTTTTTAACTCGCAAGATTTTGTTCTTGAACGAGATTTTGAACTTCTAAGGTGTATAGACATATATACGAACTGAGTGGGTTAGGACTCGACTTAGGAATATTCAAGTCGATTATGGAAAATAGTCAATAGTCAAATGACTTTTCATTCATTTGACTATTGATTCGAATCTGTTTTCTCGCCACATGACCTAGGCTCATCACCAAAACCTCTCGTGTTACTTTGAGTAGTAACATTAATAAACTATCAATCATTTCTTTTTAATCACTTCCCGTGCCAATTCCCTTGATGAAATCCCTGCCTAAGCGGCAGGAGATGACTTACGGTAAACAGACTAGAGTGCTGTTTTGACCAAAAATGGATACTTGATAGCTTTCTCCTTGAGCTGTCATAATGCCCAGTGTAGTTTAGGCCTTCATTTCCTCTCATGTAACAGGATATATATAGTATCGCCCACTTTCCATCTTTTCCCTTCGCCATACAATGTCTAACGTGTGAAGCGATTTGTTGCGGTAAAAGGTATTTCTCAAAATATTCTATCAAATATGATAGAAAATGGCTCTAACAGTTCTCGAACATCGCTTACATTATTTGAAATAGTTGCTTTCATGCCAAGAGCTTCAGGATATTTTCAAATGATAATTGTGTTTTTCACTTTCAGCCAAATCCATGACACACATGATTGTCAAATCATATCCTCTGCACAACTCTCGTCTACAATTAAACTCTTTCTGATTGGTTCAAACACATCACAATCACTGGATTAGTAATTTTTGCTTCCATTCAAACGCTTTGCATGTTGCATTTTATAAGGGTGAATTAAATTCTATGTCTAAAACTAATGGACAATTTCATAACAACACTTGTGTTTCAATGTACATTTTGAAAATCGCCACCAAATCTCGTTGCGAAATAATAAGAAAAAAATTATATTCTGCCAAAAAAAAAAACCATTCCACAAGCTACCTCGTGTTTCAAGGTGTTTTTTCTTACAATTTTCTAGTGTTTAAGATGTTATTAGTATTTTTGTTCATATTTCTACAAAGGTTTATGTAATGTTATGATTCGGAATTTTTTTCTTTTTGAGAAAATGTACTTTCTTATCATAGTTAAAATTCATCCTAATAATTTTAATCATAAATTAAAGGTGTGTTTTTATTTTTGTTCACTTATTCAAAGATAATTTCTTGAAAGTAATTTATATTTTTAACTGAATCAAGTATATCAGATTATGAGTGTAATGCGATTAAAACACTAATTTCAGTAAGCATTGCGTCAAGAACACACAAAAATAAAAACAGAAATTTTATATTCTATATTTTACCCATTACGAGGATCCCTTAGAGTGGACAAAAAACATTTTTTCATGGAAAACTATTAACAAATACGATTAAACATATTTAAATAATGTTTTTTTTTCATTCAAATACACTCTATAACAAAAAAAACGACGCAGCAAGAAGACCCCAATTGTAATGAAATTTTGTGTGCAAAGACCATCATGACCATTATTCACAGACAGCTGATAAAGTAAAATCTACGCTCGTACCGACCGTCACAACATCTACCCCTCCCGCTTGCACACTGTCGAACCAGATTACAGTGGTGCTTGGATCGATCAGGTTGGAATGATGCTGATTGGGGACGTATAGTGTTTAGCGACGAATCCCTCTTACTACTGACGATAATCGAAGACGTGTCTGGAGACACCCAGGGCAGCGTGCCGATTCTGATTTTACTATTATAGGTCACACAGGCTCTCAGCCAGGGTGAGTGAGTGAATGAATGTAAAGTTTATTGGCGCAAGAGCCGGATATGGCTATGCTGCGCCAAACAAGATTAAACTGTGGTCTAGACGTGAATTTGAAAGAAAAAAAAAAAGATAAGTGATTGATAAGAAGGAGGGTCGAAAATAGAGAAGGATCGCTAGGGTATCCCGGGAGTGCATCACCCGTGTTTACCAAAGACAGTAAACCCCAGCCCTCAGCCAGGAGTTATGGTCTGGGGTGCCATTTCCCTTGATAGCCCTTTGGTCTTCATTAGAGGCACACTTACGGGTTAGTAGTATGCTGACAACATTTTGAGACCTGTTTTGCTACCATTCATTTTACATTAACCTGCCCTATTTTTCATCAAGATAATGCCAGACCACGTGTTGCTATGAGCTATCTTACAGCTTGTCAATTACTTCGTTGGCCTGCCAGATCTCTCACCAATTGATCATGTCTGAGATATGAAGGGAAGACGACTGCATCTTCTAGAGAATGTTGATGACCTACCCCGACAATTGGATCAAATTTGGCAAGAAATAACGCAGGAAATCTTCAAAGAGTTTTATCACTCTATACTGGGCCGTATGGCAGCTTCAATCCAGGCTAGAGATGTGTCAACATCTTATCGAGCTCGTTACTTTGTAACTATGTCACTCTAAAATAAATCATTGATTTTTTCTGAAATCTTAATCATTTTCTATTCTGTAAATAAGTTTCCTATCGGCCAATTTTTCTCTCCATCGGACAACTCCTTCTTGGTGCGTCTTTTTTTTTTATATAGAGTGTATCTAGAAGCTATTATTTTTATTTTGTCATAAAAACTCATCAGCCTTTTGATCTCATTGCTTAGATGTCCTTTAGAAATATTTGTTTTTAAATACTCTAAGAAGACTGTAATTGATATATTTTAGTAAATTATTGCAAATTTAAATTGAATAATTTAAAAAATAAAAATATATAAATAAATGCGCTTTAGATTATGGTACATTATTGAATAAACTATTCTCCCTGGTACCATAAATAATCCATTAATAAAATATATAATCTGTATTTCTGAAAAATTCAAAGACAATTTTAGAAAAATTCAAGGTATGAGAAATGTGAAAGAAAACCATGAAAAGAAGAAACAACATTATTTAAAAAAGCTGAAAGCCTTTGGATAATTTAAATTTCTTTTTTGGGTGATGTTTAATGTGAGTAATTGTTTAATGTAGATAATCGGCCGAGGTAGCCTGGAGGTTATGGTCGAGAACTCGTAGTTGGTGTTGATAGCATCTTGTCCTGGTTTCAAATCTAGATTCCACTACAGACATGCCATGTATTGGAATTGATTCACGTAAAGTCTCTTTCGTACTTCAGTGCTTTCCGTTTGAACAATATTCGAAGTATGTAGAGTGGCGTAAAGTCTCAGGGATGTCATCTTCATCACATACTCATGACTCAGATTTATGAATTCCCTAGCGAATAGCCCTCCAATAGCGAATAGTCATTTTCAAAATACGTAGAAGATTAATTTTTGAAACTGTCTTCCTTTTTATGACACAGTCTAATAGCCATGATGTAGAATGGCTGTCACCAATACATTTCTTACGAATAAAAGAGTTTCTTCATTTTTATGTTTAAATTTATAGATTAGTTACTGTACCAGGACATGGTTTATATTATTTTAATATGACTGAATGAAACATAGATGTATAAGTTAACGTTATAAAGGAAATGCAAATTAAGTTCTTAAAGTCTGAATTTGAATTATTCTTCATCAGACTGTAAGTTCTACAACGTCATAGGGTATGTTTTTGAAATAAAAAAAAATTAATCTGAGGTTGCTATAATACAAACTTATACTTGTAGTGTTGGTCTGTTAAGGATTTGGTCTTGTGCTATATTTCAATTTAATATATTTAACCTAAGTGACAAACGCTGCTTAAGAAAACTGGAAACTGAACAAGCGATAATTATTTATTATCAATATCGAGCAACCTAAATCGCCCTCTCAAGACTTCCACCCTAACTCATTTTCCTAAATTGTATTTCAAATAGTAAATCTTTTACTAATCCACTCGTTTTTTTTTTCAAACCTACCTTTGATTGTAATCCCGCAGACTGATGCGGTTAGAGAAATTTCGTCCAATCAAGCAATTTAAAAATTTACTTTAAAATCAGTCACAAAGCACAGGCTGCCCAACTTCATCCACTCTCTTCTTTCCCGTTTCCTCTCTCTCTCTCTCTCTCTCCCCTTACTTGCATATCATTAATACATCATTACATCTAAATCACACCACTACAATTCTACCTGCATTTTGTTAACCTAATCACGTTCTATTTGAGTTGAAAAGAAATTTTAAGCAATTAAACTCGATAGAGGTTCTCCGAGATAAATGAAGAGAAAATCGCGAATAGCCCAACGAAACAATAAATACCTTCGCATGAACAACAAAGTGTTCTGTTCACAAACAAAAGAACATGGATCAGAATTACGGACCTCGTAATTATGATCCCCATGATCAAATGATGAAGATAACACCAGCCTTGGAATACTACTATCCAAACTTTCACACAACTCCATCGTGAGATATGGTGGTTACCACGGATACACGGCATATCTTTAGTGGTATTAGGATTCGATTCCACAAGTCGACGGAACAATGTCAGTCGCTACTTTGACCAATCGGTTACCGTTTCCTGCGTTTGTTAGATAATTCTAAAGCTGCGTTCCTCATCGACTTGCGAGGGCTCTGAGAGAATGTTTGTGGAACATCTGCCCCACTTGCATCAGACAGTGAGCGCCGATTACCTGAGGATCTATTCTGCACAATTACAATTTCGAAAATGGTTCTTTTTCCACATTTTAATGCTCGACTTTCTTTCTTTCCAATTGTTCAAAACATTATTTGTATTTTCTAATAGACTGGTGTTTAGAAAATCAGGGAATTATTTTTGCCTTCTCTTGAGGTGACGCCACCTTTTGTTTGTTGGCTCACAATAAAAGCACGGGCGTCATAAACGAAGAATAAAAATTTTCACCAAAATCCAGAATTCAGAAACCAGTTTTACCTAATATCACCATAGATTTTCTTAACCGACTGTTTAAACTAAGGAGATTTAATGCGTACATCCTGTGTATATCATTCCAAAGAAAAATGTACCACATCTCCACAAATCTACTTTTCATTTACATTATCTTCATTAAAAACACCTCCAATTCTGAGAAGAATTTTTTTCCATATTTTTTTATACCAGAAACTTTTCAGGAAAGATTACATAACAAAGATACATGAATATAAATTTATTTTATTGAACTCATCATTTCTCCATTTTCATAAGTGTATCAAATGACACCATTAAGTTATAAATATTTGTAACTTTAATCTTTGAAACATTCTCTGATTCATTTCAACTGTTTTTAATTTTTTTTTTTCTTTCCATTTTTCAAAATACATGACTTTAATTTATTTCGAAAAACGATTTTTATAAGCATTTCTCAGTTCATAAAATTAAAAAAAAATCAAGATTTCAATTACTTTTCTGTGCCTGAATATTAGTTTAGTTTAGTTTTTATTAACGTCAAACTAGAAGCAACACGAGGGCTATTGACGACGGACCTCGTAATTTTGAACCAAGGTCAAGTGACGAGGACGACACCTGAGATAGATTCCCCCTCTCCTAACTTTTACAACATGCCAACAGGAGGATTATTAAGTGAGGCAGGAACATGCCAACGGGAGGAACGTGCATTAGTCCTGACTACATGGCGGGTCTTTAGAGGCCAAGAAACGAACCCGCGACTGAACGAATACTGCCAGGCTACGAATCTGAAGCCATGACCACTAAGCCACCGTGGCCTCTGTGGCCGGAGAAGCTTGGTGTTTATGGCTCAGAACTCGTGGCTGGCTAAGTTTAGTCGAGTCATGGGTTCGAGTCCTTTAGTTTTAGTTTTTTTTTTTATTAACGTCCCACTAGAAGCAACACGAGGGCTACTGGCGGTAGACCTCGTAATTTTGAATCACAGTCAAGTGATGAGGACGACATCTGAGATGGCATCCCCTCTATTAACATCCACACCCCGTCAACTGGTGAGTGACTGCCGATTTTAATGGCGCAAAAGCCAAAGCAGGCTATGCTGCGCCAAACACTTGTTAAATTCGATTAGAATTTAATAGCATTAAAAGAACAAGACCAACACAAAAAGACACATAAAAGATAAAAGGTTAAAAATCAAATGTGGTGTAAAAGGCCAATATTTCGTAAAAAAGCAAATAAATTATGGTGGGGGCCACGTCAACTGGAGGACTTTGGGCCCCTACAGATTTAACGTGCGTCAGCCCCGGCTACATGGCGGGTCTTTGGCGGTTAAGGATCGAACCCACGACTGAACGAAAATCGCTTTCCACGAATCCGGAACCATGAGGGTTCGAGTCCTGATGCCATTAAAGATCTGATGTATAGCGAGAATTATACGCATAACATTTGTCGTGGCTCCAAGTCTTCCATTGTAATAGACTTTGTCGAACCTAAATTAGGAGCGAAGATTAATGTCGAAGGGAAAAATTTGTCCGAGTCTCCAAATATTCCCAGTGGTACGTTGTAAAAGGAAGGACTTATGATTGCTAGATAAGGTAGTTTCCTCGTCACTTTATCGAGGTACAAAACTCAAAACCTACCAGCAATGGCTTAAATATTACTTTGAAATACGATATTATAAACAATCGAACATTTTCCTACTTGCGGAGTTAGGAGTGATTTATTTTCTTGTGATCACCAATATATCAGCAGTTACCTGAGATGATGCTTATTTGAAACCTCTCGAAGTCAAGTGGCCATGATCAGGAGCTTGAGAGCGGCGTTGTATCCATCGATTACTTTTAGTAGAGTATTTTTTTAACGTCGCACTATAAGCAACACGAGGGCTATTGGCGACGGACCTCGTAATTTTGAACCACGGTCAAGTGACGAGGAAGACACCTGAGCTGGCATCCCCCTCTCCTAACATCCCTACTAAGCAAACAGGAGGACTTTCGGCCCCGAACAGATTTAACGAGCATCAGCCCTGGCTACACCTTGGGTCTTTGGTAGCCAAAGATCGAACCGGCGATTGAACGAAAACCGCCAGCCGCTAGTCCACGACCTTAACCACTAGGCTACCGCGGCCCTGTTGTATCCATCGAATGACGGGTTCGAGTCCTGAAGCTATTGAACACCAAAGTGTAGCGGGACTCATGCACGTTAATTTTATTGAGGCTCCAATTTCTCCAAATGGCATAGTGAAGAAATTTGGAGAGGAAGGTACCAGGTAAGGTGCCGTCCTCGTCACTTTAACGAGATTAAAAATCATGAGGTATCGTCAATTACCCTGATGTTGCTTAAAAGAGAGTGCAACGTTAATAAACTCTCAATCACTTAACTTTCAAAAATAATTTTTCAATACAGAAATATTACTTTCAGGATTCTTAATATTCAAAACCGAA
>BMAW01075715.1:538608-569740 GCA_019974015.1 Nephila pilipes
TTATTAATTTTGTTAGTAAAATAATTTTCGAAATGATAAATAATTACCAAATTTGCATAGAAATCCATTTAAATTGCTCATTTCAGGAAAATAAATTTAGTTTTTATGCAAAGAATAAGAAAGTAGTTAAATTACTCTAAGTCATACAGAACGTACTTTTGATGATTAAAGGAATTCATGAAATAAGATATGCAAACCATATACAAGAAAAAATCTTTGTTTATTGAATTATTACTTTCGTAAAGAAAATATTCAATCACCTTACAACTCAAAATAAAAAATCAATAATTATATTTTACATATTACAACTCAAGTCATTATTTAATGAAGAAACATATGCGTAAATGAATATTTGAGACAAAACACGATTTTTACGGTATTCTTTGTAATACCTTCCTTCACTTGTTGGTTTCTTAACATTTAATTGTTTAAAAATATATATAGCGATTCTTTATACAACATTAGGAATAAGAATCATCAAAGGCAAGCTGTTAGAAAAATGAGGATTAAAAATCCGTTTATATCCTAACAGATTTTCAAGAAATTCATGGCATCAAAAGATTTCTTTCCCAGTTTTTAAAAAAAAAAAAATATACATAATAATTACCAGCATAATACTATAAGAAAGGCGTCATATGTTTGGATGTCATTTAATGATAAATTTGTTTGTGAATATTCAATTTCTCTTTTTGACTATATGCGTTTTTGCCTGCGAAACGAATTGCTTTTTACCGTTATGAGTACGCATATGTTTCTTCCAATTGTCTCCTAGAGAGAATGGTCTGCCACAGATACCACACACAAACGGTTTTTTGATTGTGTGAGTCACATAATGTGTATTTAGAACTTGATGTTGTTTGAACGACGCACCACATATGCCGCATACATACAGTCTGTCTTCACTATGAATACGAACATGATTCTTTAGGTCTCCTTTACGCTGAAAGGATTTGTTACAAATAGAACACACGAATGGCTTTTCGGAAGTATTAACGTCCCTTTCGGGTTTTACTGATTCTGAAATTTCATTACCTAAGTTCTTCATTTTAGCGGTGTTCATCATTGTAGAGCCTGTCTTTGAGCAATAATTACTATAAGATGCTCCTGTTGAAGAAAAAGACATTATTCTTTCCTATTGGCTTCTTGGGTCTTTTGATTCACTCAGCCATTTATTAGCATTTTATGTAAATAAGAACCCTTTTTATTGACTTTTTAACATTGGAAAATTTCTTCGTCTGCAAGAGACATTCTTCAAGAAGATCCCTTTCTTTCGGACATACATGGATGAACCATATAATCAACATTAAAACGAATTTTCCTTCACAATAACTACAAGTAACTTTCTCCATAGAGAACATTCATTTCACTGTTCACTGGTTGGATATTAAAGAATATAGAATGCGTTCCCCAAGTGAATTTTCCGTTTACTTCACTTCGGTGCTATAACCGAATTTCATTTTTAGTAATGAACATCGCATTATGCTCCAAGTACTTATTAATTCTGTAATACCAGTTTAAACTTATACTTGTCCATAAGATATTCGGGGCTTTGATCATTTAGTTCTCCCAATTAAAACTTCAATATTAAATGCAGATTCAGAGGAATTTTAGTTTAGTTTAGTTTTTATTAACGTCGCGCTAGAAGCAACACGAGGGGTATTGGCGACGGACCTCGTAATTTTGAACCTCGCTCAAGTGACGAGGACGACACCTGAGCTGGCACTCCCCTCTCCTAACTTCCACATCACGCCAACGGGAGGACTTTGGGCCCCGAACAGATTTAACGTGCATCAGCCCCGGCTACACGGCGGGTCTTTGGTAGCCAAGGATCGAACCCGCGACTGAAAGAAAACCGCCGGTCACGAATCCGAAACCATGACCACTAGGCTACCGTGGCCACAATTTTGGAGAGAAAGTTACAATTGGGTAACGTCCTTATAGGATCAAATTTATGAGGTGCGTTGCCAATAGACCTCGTTTTACTTTTAAATGCGACCATAATAAACTATCGATTTTCAAAAGAAATTTTTCAACACAGAAATCTCAAAAAATTTCTCGATTCTTCATATTAATCTTTTATATCTAAAAAAATGACTGCTTGATTTTTTTTTGCTTTCATTTCAAACTAATACTCATATACATAGCTAACAGGAGAAAAATTTTGGAAGGAATATTAATTTATCAATTAAGATCACATCAGCGAACTTTGGCGATTTAATTAATACTACTTTTTATTTCCAAAATGATAATTTGCAAAATTTTCTTTTAAATCCAATTGAATTGTTCATTTAAGGAATTCACTTTTAATTTTTTTATGACAAGAACAATGAAGGAGTGAAAATACACTAAAACAAAGACCTCTTTATTTGAAAGATTAAATTAATTCATAAAATAAGAATGTGAGTGAGTGACTGTAAAGTTTATTGCCACAAGAGCCTGATATGGCTATGCTGCGCCAAACAAGATTAAAATGTGGTCTAGACGTGGAGTTGAACAAAAAGTTGTAAATGGTTGACAAGGAGAAGAGATAGAGAAGGATTGCTAGGGTATCCCGGGAGTGCGTCACCTGAGTTTACCAAAGACAGTAAACCCCATGGGAAAGAAAAAGATCACTAAGGTGCCTTGGGGTCATGATGCCCGTACTTACCTGAAGAAGGCAAGTCCCTGAGGTCCCCTGATATAATCCCCAGGGGCAGGGTGCCCGGCCATACCCCCAGACGCTGGGTACCCATTTGAGTCGCCTTTTACGACATGCATGAGCTACAGTGAGACTATTCTGTCATTCCCGGTCACCACACGGGTCCATAAAATAAGAAATGCAAACCACATAAAGAAAATCATTGTTTACTGAATAATTACCATCGTAAATAAATTGTTGTTTCAATCACTTTACAATTATAAATAGTCAATTTAATTACACATATTACAATGCAAGTCGAGTTATTTAAATAAAAAAGGGGTGTTAAATTTAATATTTGAGGCAAAAAATGAGTGTTACGTTATTGTCTGTGATATCGTCCTTCGTTTCCAGGTTCCTTACACAGAATTAATTCTTTAAATAGCACATCTTGAATTTTTTTGTAGAACAATAAGAATCAGAGGCTGGAAAGGCACATAGTCAGAAAAATTAGAATTAAAATTCTGTTAACATGCTGAACTTTTTTTTATGAAACTCATGGATCCAAACTTGTTATATATACGTAATAAATATTCTTTCCTGTTTTTTAACAACTACATACAGAAATTATCCGCATAATGCTATAAGAAGATAATTTAAGGATGCGGTTTATGTGAGTGAGTGATAGTGAAGTTTATTGCCGCAAGAGCCATATGTGGCCATACTGCGCCAAACAAGGTAAATCTGTGATCTAGACGTTAAAACAAAGAAAATGGATTGATCGACTAGAAGGGTCAAGTGAGAAAGTACAGTTTATTTGCACAAGAACCAGATATGGCTATGATGCGCCATAAAAGATTTAACTGTGGTCTAGACGTGAAAAAAGTGGAAGAAAAGACAAATTGGTTGACAAGAAGGAGGATCGAAAATAGAGAAGAATCGCTAGGGTGTCCCCCAAGTTTACCAAAGACAGTAAAGCCCATGGGAAAGAAAAAGATCACTAGAGGCCTCGGAGTCATGATGCCCGTACTTACCTGAAGAATGCAAGTCCTTGAGGTCCCCTGATATAATCCCCAGGGTCAGGGTGCCCGGTATTACCCCCAGACGCTGGGTATCCATTTTAGTCGCTTCTTACGACATGTATGAGCTACAGTGAGACTATTCTGTCATTCCCGGTCACCACACGGGTCGCGGTTTATCGTGAAATGTTTATGAATATTCAGTATCTATTTCTAAATGCTTTATTGCATAGGACGTAAAAAAGATTGTTTTCCATTGGTACGATTACGCATATGTCGCTGCAAATAGTCTGCTCGAGCGAATAATTTTCCACATATGACACAACCAAACGGTTTTTTGTCTGTGTAGATCAAATAATTCCTATTAAGCAAATGAGGTTGTTTGAACGACGTATCACATATGTCGCATACGTATTGTCTGTCTTCACTATGAATACTAGAATGATACTTTAGGTCACATCTAAAGTTAAACGATTTGTTGCATATATTACGCACGAAGGGCATTTCTCACTTATTAACATATTTTTCGCGTATTGCTCATTCTGAAATTTCATTACCTAAATTCCTTTCTTTAGTGGTATTCATCAATGCAGATTCTGTCTTAGCTTAATAATTACTGTAAGATGCTCCAGATGAAGAAAAAGGAACGATTCTTTCAAATCGATTTCTTCGATCATTTGATTCATTCAGGTATCTATTAGTCTTTCTATGCAAATGAGAGCCCTTATTAATGACTTTTGAACTTTCGGAAATTCGTTCGTTTGCGTAAGATTATTGAAATTGAATTGGCTATTTTTAATTCGTCTGCGTAAGACATTTCCCTTGAAGATGCCTTTTCTTCGTACGTACATAGATGTACCATATATAAGCAACATTAAAATTGAATTTTCTTTCACAGTAACTACAAATAATTTTCCTTATAGTGAAAATTTATTCCACTGTTGGCTGATTGATTGAATTTTTTGGGAAGTAAACCAAAAAAGATTATCAAACTCCTGTTGAATGATTGAATAGTAAAGGATATGGAATGTGTTGCAAAAAAAAAGAAAAAATTCAGCTCAGTTCACTTCACAGCTAGAACTGAAGTACATATTTTCAGCATTGATTATTGCCTTATGCACCAATTATCATCGTGTTTCCGTGATGCCATTTTGAACTTATAGTTGTTTAGAGATTTCGGGGCTCTGATCACTCAATCCTCCGATTTAAAATTCGGTAATCGAAGCGGGTTTAGAGGAAATTTGGATGCTTAGAGTCTATGGATAAAGATTAGAAATTCTTCAACTTTTTGAATACGTTTTCTTTCTTGCTTCTCTCTATTGCTGAACAGTACTTTTCATAATGTTAAGTATTAAATCTTTTCGAGATGCTTTTATTAATTTTGTGCTAAGGTGTTTAAAGATGAAGTGTTGAATTGTCTCCAGTACTCTCTCTTTCTGCAAAAGGACGACTTGTTTAAATTTATTGTGAAGATGTAACTTTTTGAATCGAGTCTTATTGATTAGTACTTCTATAAATCTGGGGGGTTTTTTGCTATTTAATTATTCCAATTCTTTGCGTGAGAGATGTTATTAAAATACTTATATCTGATGCTTTATGTCAATTTTTCTTCAAATTTCGTTTAAAAATATGATTAGAGACTTCAGATAATAACAAAAAATAATAATCCAAATATCCAGGGTGGCTACGGTAGCCTTGGAGTCAAAGTCACGGATTCTCGGCCAACTAGTGGAACCGTTATGCCACTTCTGATCTGGCCTATATCCTGGCTGATGATGTCAAATATGTCGAGGGTCAAAGTCCTCCCAGGTCATGGGTTCGAGACTTGATACTACTAAAGACCTGTCGTCTGGTGCTAATACATTAAATATTTCGAGGCTCAAAGTCCTCCCGATGATCTGCTGTGAAAGTTAGGAGAGGGAATTCCAGCTCAGGTGTCATCCTCGTCACTTAACTAAGTTTCAGAATTACGAGGTCCTTCAACAATATCCCTCGCATTGCTTCAGAACGACGGTAAAAAAACCATTCAATCAATCAATCCAAGAATGTGGTAGCGTTTTGGAAAGATTATCAATTACTTAAGCCGTCGATAGCTCAGTTGGCAGAGCGGTGGACTGTAGATGATTCAAAGCTGATATCAATTACTTGGTGTAATCAATTCCTTAGTGTACAGACACCCCTTTAAAAGTTATTGATTGAACTATTTGAGGATTTATTTAAAGAATTAGACTTAAAATAACGGTGTTAGATTTATTTTAGTATTTTAGAGGCTTTTTAGAATCGAAAGGCTATATTTCAAAATCACGTAATGCTCTCTTTCTGTAACCCAGTTTTTTAAAGCAGTCAATATTTTTTCAATAATTCAGAATTTATTATAAACCGGTTGCAGATAAAATGGTAGGAAATTAAATTTAAATTTTGTTTCATTTTGTGATTCGCGTTTCTTCTCTTACTTTAAGATTAGGATTCAATTTAGTGTGACATTGAGTGCAATGCAAAAAAAAAAACATCACTTTAAAATCTGTGAATGCATTTTCTTTTCATGGAAACATTTGAGTCTCATATAACATTTGTTTATAATTATTCAAATAATATAATTCATAATTAGAATTATTTTGCTTAATAGAACGGTTGAAAATGTTTCGCAAACTTTTAAGGATATGAATTTTCCAAATGTTTTTTTCTAAATTTTTGCAAATGTCTCTGAAAGTTTACTTAAATTTTTTGATGTACTTTGTTATTTAATATTTTTATCTCCGATTTTTTTAAACTCATTATAATTTTCTTTCAGAATTGAATATCTGAATTTTATAACAAGTTTCAGTTGTTACATTTCATTTACGTGTTCATGTGGATAGATAATTCCTAGTTTTCCCCCTCTACTGTAAACTAGGATATAAAGTTTCTCATTTTTATAAAAACTAAATTTGAAAACGCCGTAAGCTTAAATTTATTTCTAAAATAATATTTTAAATATTTCTATCTAAAATATTTCTAAAATATTAATTAAATTAAGGATTAAACATGAATGGCTGTTATTCAGTTTTCTAAAGGACTTTTAGATCTCGTTGCGATGTTTTTCATTTCTTATGATTTTTAAATAATATTTTAGAATACATTCAGTTATGTGCGTTACAACAGTTAATTTTCACCGAGCGTAGAGTGGTAGTTCGGAAACGGGATGTCTCGTCATATGACGGAGGTATAAAATTGGGATGTTCGTAGCAAATATCCCTCGTGTTGCTTCCAAATGCGAACTTAATAAACAATGATGAGGATGATTCTAAATTTCATTCGATAATAACACTGACTGAATTTCGTTTTTCATTAAAAATAAAAATTATAAAACAAAACCAATTTATACGATTATTAAACAGCGAACAATACTTTGAAAGTACTTCAATGGAAGGAGATATTCATTGGATTCCAGTAATATTTTATTTAATATGGTTTAATTACTAAGAATAACCGAAAAATTTTCAAAAAGACCCATTTGGTAGATAGGAAATTCATTTCTAACGAATGACTGCTTACAACTTCTTAATCCTCATCTATGTGATGCAAATTGGAGCTTTATTGCCTCAAAATGCCTTCGCATATTCTCTGAGTGCATAATCGATTTAACCCTTTTTTCTCTAAAATAGATTGTTGGGGCCCAAAGTTCTCCCTTTGGTATTGTGTGGATGTTAGGAGAAAAGGGTACCAGCTCAGGTATCGTCCTCGTCACTTGACCGTGGTTCAAAATTACGAGGTCCGTCCCCAATAGCCCTCGTGTTCCCTCTAGTGCGTCGTTAATAAAAAAAAAACTAAAATTGAAAGTCCAAAATAGATTGATTCTTATACCAGTTATAAAGGTTTTAATGGAAAGCTATAGGCTCTGTAAATTCAAATATGAGATCAATTTCTTGAATATAAAAAGTGTAATATATTTTTGAAAGATTTCCAATTTCAAAATTTTCTAACTTTAAAATACGAATTTTTGACGTTGTTGCCTTTTTCTTAATACAGCTAGTGAGTCGAAGCAATAGTTTTCTTAAGCTTCTTCTAAAAAGTCTCCCACCGCTTTTTCGTCATTTTGTTTGACGGAACTCTGGACATCTTCCGCAGTAAAAAATCTTTCTTCACCCATAAACGACATAGAAAAGGAGAGAATGAGGGGGCCAGATCAGAGATGTGAGAAAAGCTTTTGATGTTCTAACCGAATGAGTCTAAGCCTTGCTTTATGATGTGCGGCAGTGCGGGAAGTTTAGTTTAGTTTAATTTTCATTAACGTTGCACTAGAAGCAACACTAGGGCTGTTGGCGACGGACCTCATAATTTTGAACTTCGGTCAAGTGACGAGGACGACACCTGAGCTGGTATCCCCTCTCCTAACTTCCACACCACGCCAATGGGAGGACTTTGGGACCCTATAGATTTAACGTGCAACAGCCCCGGCTACACGGCGGGTCTTTAGCGGCCAAGGATCGAACCCGCGACTGAACAAAAACCGCCGGCCACGAGCGGCAGTGCGGGAAAGTGCATTGTCTTGCCCCAAATATACTGTCTTCGTTCACATTTCCAACCTTTTATCCTGTATCTTCCCTTTTTCATGTTTTTGCGACATGATATTTTGGGCGGAACTATAGTATTAAACTTTTTTCCGCCACTTTAAACTTTGATATCAATTCTTAACCTACATAATGAAATATGAGTTTTTTAATAATGAAATACTAATTTAAACGAACAAAATGTTTGTTTAGAATTATTTTCTTTAATGTTTTGAAACGGAGAAAAATATTGTCAACATATTTAAAGTTATTTTGAATTCCTGCTTTTCGCACAGGTGAATAACTTCAAGTCTAGACCACAGTTTAATCTTGTTTGGCGCAATATAGCCACATCTGGCTCTTGCGCCAATAAACTTAACTATCACTCACTCACTCACTCGCACAGGTGAATTTAAAATCTCAACTATCCAACTAGAAAGCATGGCATATTTTTGATAAGACGCTTGTCCTACATGGGACTATACAAAATATTCCAGATCTATAAATCAAAAAATCTCCCTTGAGGGTTACTTTAATATTGAATTTTTAAAACTTAAAGCAAATTTTGATTGAAAAACTTTTTTTGATATGCAAACCACCGTAACCCATATAATATCAGCGTATGATGTCCTACTTTGGTGAGTGAGTGAATATAAAGTTTATTGGCGCAAGAGCCAGATATGGCTTTGCTGCGCCAAACAAGATTAAACTGTGGTCTAGACGTGAAGTTGAAAAAAAAAGTAAAATAGGTTGACAAGAAGGAAGGTCGAAAATAGAGAAGGATCGCTAGAGTATCCCGGGAGTGCGTCACCCATGTTTACCAAAGACAGTAAACCCCATGGGAAAGAAAAAGATCACTAAGGTGCCTCGGGGTCATGATGCCCGTACTTACCTGAAGAAGTCAAGTCCCTGAGGATGTCCTACTTTGGATCCGTTATGCTGTCTATAGACAGACATATACATACAAACTCTTCCCTTTATTGATGTAAATTTGGCATGGTACCAAAACTAATGTTGCTCCATTATTTTTAATCAATTGCAAAATGTCGTTAAAATTTTTCATTAAGAATACGCATTAAAATGTTGCTCTTTTGTGCAGAAAATTTTTGGGGAAAAGTTTTTACATCAGCAGGAAAAATAAAAACAGAAAGAAAAAGGTAGAGGCTTTCGAAAAATATCATGAAAAATAAATTTGACGTTTACTTTTGCTGGAACATGCTTAACGCTTCTTCCACACATCAGTGAAGCATCTTGAGAGAAATTGAAGTAATACCATGAATGGTATTACTTCATGTGTTTGAGACAAAAAAGTCAAATTTATTAAATTTCCGTTAATCGAAACTTAATTGAGCTTAACAAATAATCAAAACTTTTCAAATCAAACATTTATTGATAATACATACTATTTTCAAATAAAAAAAAAGAGATCACATTCAGGAAGTTGGAATATCTATATGTTAAATAGTTAACCTAAATTTTTCACAACTCTTTATTTTTAAAGTTATAGAGAGCTAATGTGATATTAAACTTTTCCATTTGTGTATTTTCTGCCTATGCTTTAAAACTGCTTTGAAATAAATAAATCTAACATGCACAACTATTACGTAAAATAATTTCGAATATAACGTGTTCGAATTTTATTTTTTACTTTGGAAATCAATTTAACGAACATTGATTGGCATACTTTCTATGCTATGAAACTACGTGGAAGATTATAAGTATTCATTATTTCATCATGCAGCTTACATATTTATTTTTAAAATGCTGAATTCCATTTACCATTTTCCGAAATTTTCAAAAAAAACACTTTTTTTTTTTCAATAAAGAATTTAAAATTTAGTTCAGTTTAGTTTTTTATTAACGTCGCACTAGAAGCAACACGAGGGCTATTGGCGACGGACCTCATAATTTTGAACCACGGTCAAGTGACGAGGACGACACCTGAGCTGGCACCCCTCTCTCCTAACATCCACACAATACCAAAGGGAGAACTTTGGGCCCCGACATATTTAACGTGCATCAGCCCCAGCTACACGGCGGGTCTTTGGTGGCCAAGGATCGAACCCTTGACTGAACGAAAACCGCCGGCCACTAGTTCACGACCTTGACCACTAGGCTACCGCAGCCCTGAATTTAAAATATAAAACTATATCATTCAATAATGAAAGCGCATTTTTTTCCAAACGACCAATGAACTTTCTTTACAGATTTTTCTTGGTGTAAACAATAAATATCTTTCCACGAAAAGAAGTGTACAAAACAACAAACAAACAAAAATCCTTCATTTAAATAAAACGAACTAATACACATGAGTATTACTTAAACCCATTAGTACATCTACTCATTAAAATCATTTTGAGATATATGTGTATGTGAAATTAATCGGAAATAAACATTCGATAAATTTCATAAATCTGTTTCAATAACAGGCAAACATTTATGCAAATTTATTTTTACTTCCATAAATTAAACACAGTTTTTGAAATAACGAAAGGAAAACATTCTTTTAAATACTCTATTTACGAAGGAAACATCTACAAACTCACTATTTGCTTATTATATGCAATATTCGTCATGGAATCTGAGAACAAAATGCAACTACTTCTTTTAATATGTTACAGAAAACATTTCCGAAAGTAAGTTAAGTAGTTTCTTCTAGCTGCAGTATATCATCCTGTTATAGGAATAATAAATAACAAAAAGAGAAGTACAAAATGCAATAATCTGCATAAATTTGTTATCGTCTTTTGAATGTTGTTTAACAGTTTTTTAAGGGAAAGAAGAATTTTATAATTCTTTGGAAATCTCTAAAATAATTCAGTAAAAAAATTGCTTCTTTTTTTTTCTTTCGTCGCTTCAGTTTACTTTAAAAAAAAATGCGAGGATCCTAAGTTTAAAAATTTTATTTGAATAAAGTATAATTCTGTAATTTTTTAAATGTAATATTATTTAGAAATTGATTATCTAAAGAAAAGGAATTTAAATAAACATCTTAATTAAATTAAAATAGTAAAAAGCGGTATACCTTCGAATATTTATTCTGTCTTATTTTCTCATCTAAAGTTGTTTCTACGATATTCCAAAAACCTGCAGATTTTTTTCCTCAGAAGAAAACCTGATATCATAGTACAGTGGTTCCCAAAGTAGGTTCCACGAAAAAATTTAAGGGTTTCGCGAGACAAATTTTATTTGATTACAAAAAAGATTTTCCATTTATTTTAATTCATGTTTTGTATTCTTATGAATTTTTTCTATGCTGAATTGATTTTTTTTTAGTTTTGCTTTATTCAATAAAATCTGAAATACCAAAATAATACTTGTTTCGTTTAATATCAAATATTAATATTGAAAAGTCGTTAATTAAAAAATATTCAGGGTTCCACGACGATTGGCAACAAATTTTGGGGCTCCAGGACCAAAATAGTTTGGGGATCACTGTCACAGTATAATAAAACAGGTTTGAATATTTTAAACTATCCTCGTTCGCCTTTATCGTTTGTATTTACAAAGCTAAGAGCAAATTTAGGAATTGATCTTTTAACAAATTGTAGATTCTAAAAATTACGTAATAGAAGATGTATTACACATACAAATTATACATTCGCTCAAATTAATCTCGAAGGAAAGTTAATACATTAAGAAAAAAAAACCTTTAACAAATAAGAATGCTCTAGAACGTTATTTAAGGGCTGTTAGCGACGGATCTCATTATTTTGAACCATGGTCAAATGACGAAAACAACATCTGAGATGAAATATTACTCTCCAAACTACCACACCATTATATGATAAAATATTACTATACATATGAGATAAACATACTATACATATGAGATAAACATACTATACATATGAGATATACATTAAAATATACATTATGAGATAAAATATTACTCTCCAAACTACCATTGAGAGTACACTGAACTTTGATTTGAGATGAGTCAGCTCCGCTACACGTCGCGTCTTTCGTGGTATCAGAATTCGAACACTCGGAGCAAAGCCATTCGCGACAATGGCAAATCAGCTATCGCAGAATGCGTTATTAATCCCATCCCATATTTGTAATTGGTAGAATTATGATTAGTCACACAGTAATGATTTTTTTTTTTTTCAAATGATAATCCTACCGTTGGACTGGAGTGGAAATTAGGAGAGGGAGGTACCGGCTTAGATGTCATCCTCATCACTTGGTCAAGGTTCAAAATCTGTGGAGTGGAGTGGAAATTAGGAGAGGAAGGTACCGGCTTAGACGTCATCCTCATCACTCGGTCAAGGTTCAAAATCTCCAGGTCCATCGCCAATAGATCCCGTATTGCTTCTAGTGCGACGTTAATAAAACCAATCAGCCAGTCTTTCAAATGAGATCACTTTACAGAAAACCTAATTAAGAAGTACATTAAGGGTGATCAGTTTATTATTTAAAAAATTTTATTCAACAGTATAACTTGAAAAATCAGACTTTGCAACAAACAAATTGTTCGTTATATTTACTTTATATTACTGCAATTAATTTTAATTTTAAAAATATCATGCTTATAATAAATTTTCTGTACATGAATGTTTCATTAATTTCAGCTCATTTCATAATTATTTTAATATATCGCCATAAGAAATTTTTATTTCCTCATTTTATAGTTACTAAATGAGCTGAACGTTGTGTGATAACGAAGGTCATTCATTATTGTTTACTTAGGTAAGGAGTCATTATGCGGATTCAAATATGGTAATTAATTCATATAAATTAAATCATATAAATACTGAAAAACAATGAAAAATTCAACATTTAGATTCATGTACAATGTCAGTGATAAAAAGTAATTCAAAGTTAATCTTTTATGATAAGTTAATTTTTTTATTTAAAAAAAAAAAGAGTTCTTATACCTCTCAGTGGTGAACAAAGCATGATACGTAAAAAATTCCTTATTGTTCTTATTCAATTAATTTAGAATCTATTTTTTCAAATAAATAGCAACTTAAAAATCTAGATATTTTACCTACAGTTAAATATTCGAGGGTGGTTCGAGTAGTACTTGTATTTGAAGACAAGTTGCATCGTTAAATAATTTGTTGTTACCATTGAATGTTGCTATCTGTTAAAGGCGCCAAAACAAATGTGATATTGGATCTTAACTTAGTTTCGATTTGGTAGTTATTCGCTGTCAAATTAAAATTTGACTGCAGCAACATCCAGTTCTTTCCGTCGATGAAAAATGGATTCATAGTTATACACCGAAAGCCTAACAAAAATAAAAACAATGAAATACTTCTTTGAACTTGCATTAAAGAAAGCGAGGATGGTTTCATCTTCCGTAAAATTTAAGACAACGAATTTTTGAGGCGCGAAAGGCGTCATGATCACGAATACAAGTAACAAGACCCAGACAGCTGTCTTGTGAGTCATGATGCTTACTAAAAACAAACCATTTTTGATTCTGTGAGCTCGAATCTCTGGCATTTTCTGAGGACTTATTGAACGACCGAAATTATCACAATTGTAAGAACATTCGTTGTAATTTACTGTTTATTAACGTCACACTTAAAAGCAACAACGGAAGCTATTGGCAGAATGCCCAAGGTCAACAAGCTCACCCAAAGGGTATAGAGCTACAAACTGGTAGCCCGGGAAATAATAACCTCCGCACTCAGCATTTATTGTCAAAAAGTTTTTGTACAACAATGAACGAAATGAAATATCAGTGCATGTCGGCCCAAAGAACTTAATTTCGAAATTCAAAATTAATAAAAGCTTACAATGATGTGTTTTCAGAATATGACGTCAGATATCTTATTGTTCCTATTTTTCATTTTTCTTTTTTTTTTTTTTTTTTTTTTGGAATGCATAACAATCTGCATTCCATTGACTTTTCAACTATTGGTGGAATTCTCAAGGGGTTTGGAGTTACAAACCAGCCCCCAGGAGACAATCACCCCCGCACTCAACATTTACCGACTAAGATATTTCATAATTTCGAAATCAAAAGTAAATAAAGCTTGCAATGTATTAACAGAGTAGAAAATTGTGCATGACAGGAATAAAAAGAGATTTCCTTGCGGAATAAAATGAAAAATGGCCTAAAAGGCACAATACAAAATGTGTCCACAAACTCATGAACAAAAAAATAAAGTATTAGAAAAAATATGTGTATATATACAAGGTACACAATAATAACTACACAATATGGAAAAATGAAATAATTAGAAATGTTTTTCAAAAATTGAAACAATTAAGATATTTTTTCGGTAATTTTATGAGTCGTAAGGATTTAAGCTTGAAGTGCAAGTAAAAATTTTCACAGCCGGGGTTCAGTAAAATAGGTTACGTTTCAACAACAGGACATTTTAAATGAAATTTCCTGGTAAAAAGGCAACAGAAAACGTAGTGGTCAGCATTTCCAACAGAGCCTTAGGATCATAAATTTGTATTTTTAAAATTAAAATGACTCAAATAACAAATGAAGGGACATTGACCAGTTAAGAAGCGGGTAATAAAACCAGAATTGGTATAAAAACTCAGATTTTGTCGCGGAATATAGGACTGAATCCGATAACCGGTATTCAAAGTTGACCACCACAACTCACATTCAGAACGAAAGAGAGAGATAGAAGCTATTTTTAAAAAAAATCTTATGTATAAGAGACCGAAAGGCAGGGATATTTATTCCCTCACCATTAGTGAAAGGGAGCTTTGTAGATGAATCTGCGGTTTCATTTTAATAATCTCTGACGTAGATCCGAATCAGTGTAAGTTGTTAGAATCAAAATATAAGTTGATAATTTTTCTTTAAGGTATTAATGAAAGCCGATTTATCTCTGGTGCTCTGCAGTAGCAATATTGTCGATAAACTGTCGATGTATTAATAGAAACTTTGAGTTGTGAAAGACTGCCCACAATACTATAAATACGATTGCGAAAGCTCGGCCTGGAAAACTGAATTACAAGAATTCATTTTAAACTTGTAGACACTATTTAGGACACCGGGGAAGACACAATCGGCAAATCCAGTTCACGACTATTGGCGATGGACCTTTTAACCCAAAAACTCGGTCAAGTGACTAGGATGACGCAAAAGCTAGCACCTTCCTCTCCAAACTTACATACCATGCCATAGGGAGAGCTTAACACCTTTACATATTTATTGCGTATCAGCCTCCACAGGTTAACGTCCCAATAACGCATCATCCACGTTATAAATATGAAAAAAAATATATTCGACTCCTGAACAATTTCAGTATAATTTTCTTGAATACGTTACACATACAGAGTGTTTCAAAACTCATAGGCCAAAATTTAAGGAGTAATAGAAAATATTTGAACAAGTAATATGCATCATACAATGCCCAGGTGGAGAGCAAGAGATGAACTGCTAGACAACGTGCAATGAAAAATATATAACGCTTGCTTTCTTACACATCGTCATTTATACTGTGTATTTCAGGAGACATGGCGACGTACAGTAATCAGGAAAAGGCAATTACAAAAAAAAATCTAGAACCCTGTCCGTAGCTTCACTACTCGTAAGACATACAGAGCGACCAGGGAGCCTGGTCTTTTCCTGATTAATGCACGTCGGCAGACCTCCTGAAATCCGCGATAAAAATGAAGATGTGTAAGAAAACTCGCGCTTTATGCTTTCCATTACAACGCCATCTAACGACTCACAGTTTGCTCTTTGCATTTGCATTGTATATTGAAAATTACTCACTTAGATGTTTCCTGTCACCCCTTAAATTTTTGGACACGAGTTTCGAAACATTGTGACGGCAAACCATTCCTGTTTGCCTCTTGTTACATAGCTAAACTCAATGTATTAACACTGAAAGTCAATAAGTCAAACAAAGAGACGTTAGACCAATAAACACAGTATTTATTGGTTGATTGCTAATATAACGAAAATTATAAATGCTCTCCCGGACGCCTTAACTATATTAACTCTACCTACCAGTAATAATCTAATTGATTCTTACCACTAAGATCACACTGAGGCTACCTTGACTTCTAGCATACATTAACCAGTTGATAACTTGTAACAATTCCCGGCTCCGACTCTGGAACAATTGCCGAACTTTATAATCACTCAACCTCTCTATCGCGGCTCTCAATATGAGTTTATATATTTTCTAACTCTCCTGCTTCACTTCATTTCTACCTGCTTTTGATCTACATATTCACGTTTCATTTTTGGTTTAGCGAAGGTTGTTTAGCAAAAGCAATCAATCTTAATTAAAAGTCCCCAAGGTTGGTGAAGAGAAACCGCGAATAGCCCAACGTCACAACATCCTACTAGTAATCGAGCCGCGAGCAGGTTTTAAAATTAATTTAGGCTGACTTTTTCCTGGTTACTGTACGTCGTCAGGTATCTTGAAATTCACGGTAGAAATGGTGATGCGTAAGAAATCTAGTGTTTTACATATTCCATTACAGCGCCGTCTAGCGGTTCATGGCTTGCTCTCTGCCTATGCATTGTATGGTGAAAATTACTGATTTAGATGTCTTCTATTACCCTTTAAATTTTGACCACTGAGTTTCGAAGCATCCTGTATTAAGTATATTACTTTAAAATTTAATTATTATTATTATGACCAGCAACGCGTAAGTTTAAAAAGAATTTATTTTAATTTTTTGTATTTGTTAAGGCACAAATTATGCAGCATAAAAATATTTTTAATACCTATAATGTTAATAATAACTGTGTGAAAATAGATTTTACTTCATTAAACTGATGAATATCATACCAAACTTATTTTATAGTGGACCTAAGCTAAATTGTATATTTCACAAGGAATTTTTTACTTCTTTTAAAGGGAAAGACATTGATAAAAAAAAATCGTACAAGAAATTTATTCTTCTTGGAAAATCCTGCAAAAGCTGTTTATATGTCATATTTTGTTTTCTCATGCAAAAAATTTACTCTCCATTATTTTTTATTATGTCATAAACAAATCCAGACCATTTTTTTGCATAAGAGATTTTCTCTCCTCAAGACATACTGCTTTTTGCAAAACAAATGATTTCTCCCAAAAACACAAAAAAAATACAACTCCAGAGAAGAACATTTTATGCATGATGCTTTTCGTAAACAGGGAGATACTTTTTATTATATGCTTTTCGAATGATATGTGTTTTCTAGGCTTTCACGGAGTCCTAGTGTATATTTCTATTCCATTGCAATGATAGAATGCATCAAGATTTGTCGGAGGTTTTTCTGATGTATTCTTTATTCAAGAAAGAGCTATCTTATATGATATATTAAGAACCGTAATATGTGTATTAGTAAGGGAACATATCTTTTAGTTTTGTTATTTTATTTTCATTTTGTATCTTATAAATTCAAACTTCTGTTATTTAGAGTTTACAAATGATTATCGATACAAAATGTATCGTTAGCTGAATTATAACAGGAAAAAATTTTAGAAAATGTGAATACAAATATCAATTTATTGTAATTTGGCAGTTATTGACGTAAGTAAAAATTTATGCTCTTGCTAAAAATAAATATTTCAAATGATTTCTTTTTCAAAATTTTCAAAAAATATTCTTTGAATCCATTAAACTACATTTTTAGTCTTTGAACGGTAAAAAAATTAATGGCATTGTAATAAATTACTGCTTTCAGGTTGATTTGTAACTGTTTCGGAATGATTCCATTTCTTTCGGTACTTTTTTGTTTCAGTGAAACAATTTTAAATCAATAAATTTCATCATTTTAGTCTTTGGAAGTGCGTCTTAACAGATCAATTGAAAAGTCCCCGGCCTGACACATAGATAGCTCTACTAGAATTAAATCCATATGTTTTTTAGTTAGCCCTAACCCTCAAAAGATGCGTGTATAAATTTAACAGCTGTCGGATCATTAGTTTGTGAATAATAGCATTTTGAGTAAAGCAACTTTTGTTGTGAAAAAAATGGATAAAAAGGAATTTCTCGTGTTGATAAAATATTGCTTTTTGAAGGGAAAAAATACAGTTGAAGCAAAAACTTGGCTTGATGCCGAGTTTCCGGACACTGCCCCAGGAAAATCAACCATCAAGGATTGGTAGGCTAAGTTTAGACGTGGTGAAATGAGCACCAAAGACGGTGAACGCCCAAAAGAGGTCGTTACCGACGAAAACATTAAACAAATCCACAAAATGATTTTTAATGACCGTCAATTGAAATTGAATGAAATAGCAGACACTCTAAAGATATCAACTGAACGTGTACATCATATCATTCACGAATATTTGGGTATGAGAAAGCTCTGTGCAAAGTGGGTGTCGCGCGAGCTCACTTTTGACCAAAAACAACGACGAGTTGATGATTCGGAGCAGTGTTTGAAGATGATCAAGCGTAATAAACCCGAGTTTTTGCATCGATATGTGACAATGGATGAAACATGGCTCCATCATTTTACTTCGAAGTCCAATCGACAGTCATCCGAGTAGACTGCACACGATGAACCCGCTCCAAAGCGTGGGAAAACGCAACAGTCGGCTGACAAGGTTATGGCGTCTGTATTTTGGGATGGGCATGGAATAATTTTCATTGACTACCTTGAAAAAGGAAGGACCATCAACAGCGACTATTACATAGCGTTATTGGACCATTTGAAGGATGAAATCGCCGAAAAACGGCCGCATTTGAAGAAAAAGAAAGTGCTGCTTCACCAAGACAATGCACCGTGTCACAAGTCAGTGAAAACGATGGCAAAAATCCATGAATTGGGCTTCGAATTGCTTCCTCATCTACCGTATTCTCCAGATCTGGCCCCCAGCGACTATTTCCTGTTCTCAGATCCCAAAAGAATGCTCTCTGGGAAGAAATTTTCGTCGAATGAAGAGGTGATCGCCGAAACTGAGGCCTATTATGAAGCAAAGGACAAATCGTACTACAAAAATGGTATCGAAAAGTTGGAGGGTCGCTATAATCACTGTTCACCCTTGAAGGGAATTATGTTCAATAAAAAAGACTAATTTTGCCAAAAAATTGTGTTTCACTATGGTAGGCCGGGGACTTTTCAATTGTCCTGTTACAAGGAAAAGAATGTCGTTTAAGAATTTTTCAAATAAATCTTAAATTTCAAGAAAATCTTTTATCAAATATTATAACATTTATGTAAAGATTATAAGAATTGTTATTCATATAAATCTTATAATCTTCATATCAATTTCAAATAAATCTTAAATCTCAAAACGTTTAGATGAACGTATACATATTTTTTTCATAAACGTCAATCAATATAGCAAATTAAGTATATTAGTAAAAACTGTTTTGTTCTACTAACATTTAAATTAATTCCTTAACACATACGGAATGCTTGTTTGTATTTATTTATTAGAAATTTTACTGAAATGTTTAACACACGCGTTATTACTCTCAATATATGAATTATAACTGGTATTTAATTTGAGTGTCAGTTTTCAAATTAAATATTTTTTTCTTTTATTCTTTGACTAAGTAGAACAGGGTATGCATTAATCTCAGTTTCTCAGTTTACTCTTTACGGTACAGATTTCGTCGAAACCGTGGTCTGCGTAGTGGCTATGAAATTCGCGACAGTTTCAGGAAATGTATGAATGTTTTCCTGGAATTGGCTTTAAACTTTCTGTACAGGTAGGGTGAGAGAGAGGTTCCACATTGGTTGGTAGAGTTGGAGGCTAAGAATCTGGTCATAGATGTACGAGAAAGATTTCTTGACCGAAGTCGTCTTCGCTGAGAGAAAGCTTTCCTGTTGGTCATATGCTTCGGAAGGGAGTGGCTGTATTGGTTGAATGTAGAGGGTGATATTTTGATAAGGTGAGGTGAGTGAAAGGAGTTCAGAACCATACGGCTAGCATGTTAAGGAAAATATTTAAAATATTTAATTCATAAATAAAAGTAGACAAATTACGAAAAGAATTATTAGAGTTAAAAATTTATTTGGGTGAATATGAATTTTGTAGAATGCTTCTTGGTCTTATACTATTAGGATGTGTAGTGTATTCTTCGAAATTTAATATATTAGAATTTTCACTATCTTGAATAGAAGTAAAAAAAAAATTATAGAAATCTTTTGAATATGGCTTCAAAAATAAATGATAAATATTGCTTTTCTTATCTCTGAATTTTTAAAATACAAACTTGCTTTTATGTCGATACGAAGTGACGATTTCTAAAATTTTCTAAAAACGAAATATTTGATGACAATCACTTCAGAATCCTTTGAAAGGAAAGTAATATTTACATTAAGTATTTTTTCATCCTGAGTTAAAAGTAATTACCGGAAACATTTTGATACTAAATATTGTAACTGCGTTTCAAATTTCAGCATCGTTTTAGGATTACAGCATTTCAAATATTCTACTATTATCTTAAAAATTTTAAATCCATTTAATTATTTTTCGCTTATGTAAATATACTTTTCTCTTTTAGCATATTGTAGACTAATTTAAAACAACTATTTGAAGCTAGATTTTTCAGATAAATTAATAACATTTAATAAGAATTTCGCAAATCATGAGCAAATGATTGCAGCTTAAATAAAAAAATATTTTAACAGATTTCCGAAGAATTTCTTACGCTATTACTTGTATTATTTCATCTTAGCACTCTTAGCAATACTCTCTCTCTCTCTCTCTCTCTCTCTCTCTTGCACTAAATAAGCTGTAATATAGATAATCTCACTTCATTCACATTTGTTGCTGCTCACTAATATTTTCATTCATGCGGTAAAAAGTTCAAAAAATTGATATCCAGATTTCAAGAAACCCACAAATATACAAATTCATCATTATTTCAAGCATCGTAAAGAAGTATCTTACATATCATTGTAAAATTTACAGAAGAGAAAAAAAAACTTTTTTTCCGTAAAGAACTAATGTAAAGACTAGAAATAACAAAATTTATAAATTATCTGTTTAATTTACTAAAACTTCGTAAACAGTTACGATGGGGATTTTTCACTCACGCAAATTTTTGTGCTATTCTTTCAGAAATTTTCTGAATTTTTGGAAGAAAAATTTAACATTAAATACAGTATCAAGTGCATTTCATTTTCTTATATCAGGTAACTTTTAAGATATTTAGGCTAATAAGGATAGAGGCCTTGCAAATAAGAATTTTCTATTCGTTTGCTGATTTGGATATTTGTGTTTGCTTTACATATATTGCATTTTTCCTTAATTTTATGTAAAACCCAAGAGATTTGAAAAACATTGTTAATTTGTTTTTACTTAATAATACCTTAATGATCAATTTTATTTCAATTAATGTTAAATTATAATACAGCTTAATCAATTTAAAAGAGTACCCGTTGGGTTTTCTTATTACTCTTTTACCTGACAAATATGGCAACTATCCTAACATTCAAGTGGGCCGCGGTAGCCTAGTGGTCAAGGTCGTGGACTAGCGGCCGGCGGTTTTCGTTCTGTCGCGGATTCGATCCTTGGCCGCCAAAGACCCGCCGTGTAGCCGGGGCTGATGCACGTTAAATCTGTTCGGGGCCCAAAGTCCTCCCGTTGGTGTGGATGTTAAGAGAGGGGGGGGTGCCAGCTCAGGTGTCGTCCTCGTCACTTGACCGTCGTTCAAAATTACGAGGTCCGTCGCCAATAGCCCTCGTGTTGCTTCTAGTGCGACGTTAATAAAAACCTAAACTAAAACCGAACATTCAAGTTTAATTGTGTGAACCTTGTTTAAGTGTGGGAAACAATTTCCAACACTTTTGAACTGTAACAACTTTATTTGTGGGGTAAAACAGAAAAAAATGGAGACGCACAATGTTACTGAATCGTGTGGTAATTTTATTTTTGGAAACATAATTTAATTCAATTATCTTACATTATCATTCCTTGCAACAAATGTTGAAAATGTTCGTCACTGTTTTGAATGTAAACATGAATACTTCGAACCAAGTTTTTTGACACACTTTGCAACATTGTTTGTGTTATCGACGAGATTACTTCAGTTATGATTCGTTTTAATTCATTGATGTTTTCAGGACTTCCAGGAAAACCCTATCTTTGATGTAATCATGCTGGCTGCATGTAGAGTATAGGTTGCCAAAGTGGTCCAGGTGGAGCCCCAGGGGTCCATAGGAGATCACACGGGGATCCACGTAGACGTGAAAAGAAAACAGGGGTTCACAAGTTGTAAGTGGGATCCATGAAAAATTTTCTGGTTTTCATAATAAAGAACAAAAACTTTCGCTTGGATTTACCTATCAACGTAGGCAAAAAACATTATTCACTACGTAGGTACTCAAAAATATTCGAGACTCAGTTCAAACACAGAATTGAATAGAACAATAGATAATAGTACAAGTGTACACCACATGTCGAGACTTGCAAAGTGCCGCCCGCTCGTCCGGGATGCTTGTTTAGACCTGCAAAGGGATGAAATGTGACTGGCGCTGTGCTTGCAATCTACATTAGTATAAATACGAATGCCAAGAACAAAACGTTACTCATTTGTTTCCGGGATTTTGAACATAAAAGTGTGACTGTGACTGAATCGATGCCAGTGTTTGCAGTGCCGGAAAAAGTAAGTATCTGCCTATTTGTTATACATATTTTTATTGTATATTGTAATTTATCAATCATATTATATTTGTTTTACTATTTGAGTGTAGTAGGTAATTATGTAGTAAAAATTAAATACTATATATAGAGATTATTCAAAACTTCTATAAAAAAACAAAATGCAAGGGAAGATTAAACTTTAGGTACTTAGGTACTTTTTTGTTTAAAAATATTTATTTATGCACATATAACCACAAGTATTATTTTAATAAATAGGACACAAGAAAATGTGCTACTTTTTTTTTCTTCTTAACACCCCCAATTTAGGGTGATATTTTTAGGAGTGTTGGGAATACAGTAGAAATGTAGCAGCAAGGGGTCTACCAAAAATAGTAAAACTTTGAAAGTGGTCCACGAGAAAAAAAAGTTTGGGAACCTCTGATGTAGAGGGTGCTATTTTGATAAAGTGAGAGGAGTTCAGAACCATACGGCTAGCATGTTAAGTAAAAAATTTAAAATATTTAATTTAATATTTTAAATTTAAATTTAAACTGGTGTTAACACAGTTTGAATTCACTGTTTATCCACATACATGACATTTCCCGTTGAACGAAATCTCTTAACCATTTTAAAGATGCAGCATTTGGAAGGCATTGGTCTTAATGGAAACTTTAAATGAAAATTTTCTCACGTTTTTTTTTTTTTTAAATGATTTAGACATAACGAAATAATGGTAAAGAAAAACAGGTTCTTCCACAAAATAAAGAGCCATTTTCATTAAAATCAAAGAATTAGTTCATGCAAGATTTTTATTGGTGCCATCCATAATCTTACAAACTTAATTTCCAAAAATAAAAAAAAAAAAAAAAAAAACGTTGAAAGTAGCAGATAATTTACTCAAATCATTTGAGCAGAATCGGATTAAAAATTACTAATAATTGAACATAATTACTAAAATTACTAATTTATGTTCAAAAAGCGAGGTTTCGCATTCAGAAAGTGAAAGAAATGATATCCGCACATTAAATATAGACATATTAAATAAGTAATAATATTCAAAGTCTTGCTACTATGTTATAGTTGTGGATAATACAAAAAACAAACGTGTACTCTTTTAAATTATCACCCTCTATCTATATCCAAGTATTAATGATAAGGATAACTATATTATGTCTGTTAGCAAGCTTATAGAAATACTTTATGCAGTTAAAATCAAAAGAAACATTTAAAATAAATCTCTCCTTGGGAGGAATTATCATAATAAATTTCTTTTGCTTGGTATTTGTTTTGAAATTCTCTCAAGTTCTATTTTGTTTCAAAACATAGTATGTTTCAGAAAGGGTTCTGTTAGTTTTAAATCAATTTAGATCGCACCAAATTTGATACATTCGAAATATGGAAACGAATGCAAACAACTTTTAACTACTAAAATGCGTAGGATAGGAATTGTTTTCCGAAGAGAAGTTTATCCAAGCAATTTCCAAACTATTTGTCCAAAACAGGACCTTAATTAACAATTTAAAATTTTAGGTTCAAAAGGAACTCATTTTCTGCTCCAACTATCATTCGGATTAGAATAGATGTTTATGGAAACCTTAAGATAGAACGTGAGCGTATTAGGCTTTCCTTCTATCCAATCTATCAAATCTAAACAATATTCAAGTTGCTGTAGATATTTGGTGTATATTCCCGAGCTCTGTAAGTTTTCGCTTAAATAAGCTCTTTGCAGGTTTAATCTTACGCATTAATCAGTTGTTCGATCAATACTAATCTCGTCTTTCTGTTAAACATATTTGGAATTTTGAAGTTCAATAATTCCAGGACCACACACAGTTTATTTTATTTTCATGTGCACAGGACGGGAATTGATTGGGTTGTTTACTAAAATCACCCAGAGAAGTAATATGTGTGCTTTTGGCGAAGAACCTCTTACTTTTGAGCCTCGGTTGAGGACAATAATTGAGTTGGCACTTCCCACTCCAAACTTCCACACCACACCATGGGAGGACTTAGGGTCTAAATCAGATCAGCATACATCTGCACCGCTACACGGTGGGTCTTTAGTTGAACCAGGACTCAAACCCTCGATTTGAGAGAAACAACGCTATCCGCTAGTCTGTGATCATAACTACTGAGGTACCATGTCCACAAGTAACTGGGCCGCGGTAGCCTAGTGGTCAAGGTCGTGGACTAGCGGCCGGCGGTTTTCGTTCAGTCGTGGGTTCGATCCTTGGCCGCCAAAGACCCGCCGTGTAGCCGGGGCTGATGCACGTTAAATCTGTTCGGGGCCCAAAGTCCTCCCGTTGGCGTGGTGTGGATGTTAGGAGAGGGGGTGCCAGCTCAGGTGTCGTCCTCGTCACTTGACCGTGGTTCAAAATTACGAGGTCCGTCGCCAATACCCTCGTGTTGCTTCTAGTGCGACGTTAATAAAAATAAACTAAAAAACTAAACAGTATCCACAAGTAACTGGAAAAACTGTTACTAATAATATTATGAATATAATGAACTGAATTAAGATTACTAATGAGAAAATATAAATTGTAAACGAATACTGATAAATAAAATGCTTTATTCTACAAAAAAAAAAAAAGTAGGAAATACATAAATAATAAAAAAAAAATCATTCACAAACAACAATAGTTTTTAAGAAATATTTTTAAGAAGTTAAATTATAAAATTTAAAAGAGTTAAAGTAAGAACTAAATTATAACAATGATATATTATATTTGCATTTTTATGTGGTATAATTCATTTTTATTTTATTATTATTATTATTTGGCTTAAATTTCTTTAGAAAAAACTATTACATTTCAGAAAGAGTAGCAAAAAAACAATGTTGAGAACAATTTTTCTCGAATATGTTACGAAATTTCTTTGTCTTTTAACAAAAATCATTCTTTTCACTAATTTGAAACAAAAATAAATTGACAATATTCTAAAAATAATATATATATATATAATATTAATATTTTACAATGGTTAATAATTATTCTGAAAAGAAAAAACTTTCTTCTTTTCAATATATTATAACAATTTCTGAAGCAGCCGATTTTATTTGTTTTTTGTAGTACCCATATTTATAATATATGTAGTAAAACTTTCATCATTACTTATTTAATATGCCTATATTTAATGTGTGTGTATCATTTTTTTCACTTTCTAAATACGAAAACTTGTTTTTTAAACATAAGTTCGCGTGAATGTCATTATTAATTTTTAACCGATTCTGCGCAAATGGTTTGAGAAAAGTTTCTGCTTCTTTCAACGTTTTTATTCATTTATTTTTATTTTTCAAAGCTCATTTCATAAGATTACGAATGATAATAATAAAATTCTCATGCATGAACTAATTCTTTGACTTTAATGAATTCCAAAGAGTACCTGGATATAATTCAAACTTTTATTGCTTCACTGGAAATACAGGACAGTTATTGCTTCACTGGAAATACAGGACAGTTATTGCTTGTTACAAGAAGGCGGAGCTACTCCATACACACCAAACCTACCAATGAAAGTGCTTAAGGTATTCTTTGATGACCATTTAATTTCAATAGGCCTCTAGCCACCAAGGTCATCATACCTACCCCGTTAGATTTTTATGGGGTTATCTCAAAGATAGTTTTCCATAGAAGTTCTGAAAACATCGATGTATTAAAACAAATTACACCTGAATAAGTCTCGTCAATAACACCATCAATGTTGCAAAGTGCGTCAAAATACCTGATTCGACGTGTTTATATTTGCATTCAAAATGGTGTCGAATATTTTCAACATTTGCTGTAAGGAATGATAATGTTTGAAATGTGTAAAAAATTGGAATTAAATTATGTTTTTCAAAAATAAAATTAACTCAGGATTAATTAACACTGTGAATCTCCTTTTCTGTTTTACCTCACGAATTAAGTTGTAATAGTTCAACAGTGTTAGAAATTGTCTCCCACTCTTAAACAATGTTAAAACAATTATACTTCAATGTTAAAATACTTAACATATCCGTCAATTTTAAGGGTAATAAGAAAAATCCAGGAGTACTCTTTTAAATGGATCATTCTGTACATTCCTTTTCCTTGAACAATCATATTCTTCATTTCAGGTGTTTATTTTTTCTGTGTTCTGTTTCTATCCCAAAAAAATCATAACTTTTTTTTTAAGTATAAAAATGAATTCAATTAATTGTTTTATTGATATTTTATATTTGAAATTTGCTCAAATTTCTGTTTTCTAAAGAAAACATGCTGAGTTATGAAAATAATAAAACTTTAGCAAATTTACTACGTTTACAAAATACAGAAAAATAAATTTAGGAAAAGAATTTTAGCTGTTTAATTTTGTTTATAACTTTTTGATAAATTTATTAAATCATTTTAAAACTTGAAAGATTAAATAATTAATTTTCAAGAAGCAAATAATAATAATAATTATCCTATTTCAAAATTAAACTTTATCAAAAACAAAGTGGATATATTTATTAAACAAATTTTCCGATTGAGAAAGCGAAACATTGTTTACTTGGAGCGCCATCTATAAGAAGACACGGAAGCTGCAAAATTAAAATAATATAAGAATTTCAGCACCTTTTAAAATTCGCAAAAAACTTAACAAATGTCAATTAATATTTTTAAAAAAATTGGTGTGTTATTTAAACTATTTTTTAACATTTATTTTCTATTAATTCGTGTGTTATGTAAAATGTTGTTTCGTGATAAACAGAGCGAAAAGTGAAAGAGTTAGGTTTATAAATGGCCTCTATAAAAGGTGATTATTATTTTGGAATGATGTATTTCTTCAAGAAAATCCTAAAAATTTACAATTGCCTCAGAAACACTTCGATAATTTTCATTAATAGTATAATTGTTTCTGAAAATTATTTACATTGCTTGATAAAATCTTATAGACAAAAAAATGTTTTGGTAATTCCTGTCCAAAACATGTTTGAAAACTCATAGTATAAGGAAATTTATTATCTACTTACATGCTGATAAAATATTTGAGTGAAAGTAAGGAAGTGTAAAAAGAGAGAGAGTTTTAGCTGTGTAATTACAAAAATATTAGAAATGTAAGTAATTATATTGCGAAGCAATGGTAATAAGTATTGCGATATAAAAATACCTTAAACGTAATTACTTAAGATAATACACAAAAGGCACAAGGAAATTTTAATTTTTGGTTTTACATGTCCATGCGGCACTAAAAGATTGTGACCGAGAGCTCATGAGCAATCATCGAATCATGGATTCTAATCCTGATGCTACAAAAGACCGTGTCAGAGAAATCGATTTAGCAAATATGTGTGGACAAAATTCAAAAGAGCATCATTGTTGTTGTTTGGTACCAATTACTGTATTCATAGATTAAGTATGAATATAAAGCAATAAACCATCTGTAATTTAACCAATAAGTACCTAGAATTCTTACTGTGAAAGTTTGCATTTTGTGATCTCCCAGAAGGAAGATAAGTTATTTGTGGTTTTCTTATACCTTATTTAAAAATGTTTATGTTTATATAAAGTAACCGTATTATCCAATATTGGTATTATCTTTAAATTTCATACATTAAATGCGAGTGTTAATCATATTTTTTTACATTATGAGAAGTATTCATTTCACTCAAAGTTATTAGGAAAGCAAAAAAAAATTTCCGGAAGCCTCTGCCTCTTTAGTTAAATTTGTATGAACCGGATGTATTGAAAAATTGTGTGGAAAGGAACATTCCTGGATCTGCCCGAATATATGTGCATGTTTAGTAACCATGGTTTCACTAAAGAAGAAAACTCTCTTTGATATTTAGCTTGTGGATAAAGATTCTAATATTATATACAATCTTGTCATTAAAACTTTTGAGCTTACTTGATGGTAAGGAGGGTTTTAATCGCGAGTGTTAGAAATATTTTAACAAGATTTTGTGTGTATTTAAAAATTAAATGAAGAAAGGGCTCTTCATTAAAAAGTTTTTGATTCAAAAATTCTATTTGGTTACAAAGTAATGATGTGTGACGAAACAATTGTTATGGAAGCTTTCATAATACTCCCACGATCTTCTAAAATACAGAAAAGTTTCACAAGATCATATTGAAATTTATACGTGTGTTTCACTGTCGTGTGTACCTCTTGCAAAGCTATAAATTGGAGTATCTTTATCCTGCTGGATTTGTTAAATAGATCACCGTGCAGATGAATCATGACAAATTTTTGGGAGACTGCATTTTTGCATTTTGGAATGATGTGGAAATTTGGAGAGAGGATACTAACCCAGGTGTCGTCCTCATCACGTTACTGAAATTAAAAAATTGAAAAGCCTGTCATTTATAGTCATTGTGTTGCCTAAAAGTAAAAAGTTAACTTTCAACCAGGTAAAATATTGCATGTATGGTGATTTCAGATTTTTATTTTTCGACGAACGTTTTCCGGGAAGAATATGTTATCGCTGGGACAATCAAACAAGTACCCTCTATCTGATTGTGTGAATGATATACCACTAACAACAATCTATTAAATAGTCATAAGTTTACAACATGAAACATAAAATCCAAACATAACATAAACGTATAAATATAACATATATACAAGTAATATGAGTGTGTGTGAGAGGGAGTGTGTGTGAGTATGTGTGGCTTAAGACTGTGGCCGTGTTTGTTGAGGAGATCCGCTACAACTACAATGAGAAATATTGGCTCAGTAAGAATACAATGTTATTTTCTTTTCTGAAAACAAAGGTATTTTATTTTATGCAATAAAAAGCTTTACTATTAAAAATGTTGCGAGTGTTTTAAATTGTTTAAAATTATTTAACTTTTTATTACGATATTTGCGTTAAAAATCAAACATATCGTTCCAGGTAGTTAAAAAAAATATCGGTCGTTTAATTGATAAACTTAAATATCCTGCTATACATATGATTTTTCATTCAATACATTTATAGTCTTTCTCCTTCCTAACTAAACCGAACATTATTTTCAAAGGCTCAAAAACAAAAATTTGCAACAGGCCTAAACATAATTAAAGCTTGGACCGTCTTGCGGTTTTAGTCCATATTGATTGATTGTTTATGATCATATCATTTAAAAGGAACACGGGCGATGTGACGGATTTCATAATTCTGAATATCGTTCAAGTAACGAGGAGAACCCCTGAGATAGTACCTCCTACTCCAAAGCTCCCAGAGATAAGAAAACGATTTTTCAAAAATGAAATTATTACCCATCCAAAGGGCTATTGCTTTAGTAAACAACCAAAATGATCATAAGTGCCCATTTTAAAAATGTTTTCTTGGTATCTTTTCTAGTCAAAATGAATAAATAACAGAATGAACGAGTGAGGGGAGTGAATAGATGAATGAGAGAAGGAATAGATGAAAAAGAGAGGGAGGGAGGGAATTATTATGTGAATGAGTCAGTAAAGGAATGAAAAAGTGAATGAATAAATGAGAGAGTGAATGAACAAAAAAATAAAATTTCCCTTCCGTTGTCATATATTTACATTTGCTTTAATTCTAATACTTAATTAAATAATTTAAAAATTATTTTCTTAAAAAGTTAGTAACTTTGGTAGCAAAATCTGTTACTTGCAAAACTTTGCAATGGCTAATTTTTACTTATTTTAATATTTACCTCATACAATTTCCAACTCAGCTTTCATATTTTTATCATTTTTTTTTCTTTTTGCCAAGATTTTTCTTTCATCCGTTCTTGTACTTGGTAGAAAACAAAACCATGACAAGTATAATGTGATGCTTCCTTTCAAGAAAAGGATCTGAATATTTGAAAAAATATCTTTTTTCTTAAAACTGGAGATTTTTCGCAGAGAGATCGAATAAATCTTTGTTCGTGGATCTGTAGAAACGTTCTTTGTCTGATATCTTCTTAGAACAATGAACTTAAGATTACGTATTACACAAATTCAAAATTAAAGAATTTCCTGAATCCAAGAACAGCTTCCATTTTCTTGGTCTACTGCTTCTTTTCAAAAAATAATAGTCAAAGTTTCACTGGGAATATCTATTTCATTCATTGACATATTGAGCAAAAGTTAAAGTAATAATTTTCACCACTTTTATGCATTTAAAAGGTAAAAATACTAATTCTATTCTTTAAATTGTTATTTTAAACATTTTCTCCATTTTTTTCTTCAATAAGACTCCATGGTTACTTGATGATTTCTTTTATTATAAAATTGTAACTTCTCTTTAAAGCCCCTAACATGAAGAAGAAATAGTGATGAAACCATTCTGTTAAAATGATTTAGGAAAAAATTTAATAATAGATGATTAAAGCCGGGGGAAAACACGCCCACCAAGTAATACGTCATCACACACACACACAATAATAATAACACAATAATAACAATAACACACACACACAATATCGTACACACAGATAGTGAAGTATATATATATATATATATATATATATGTTATATATATATATATATATATATATATATATATATACAGTTATTAAGTATAAATATTGAGAAAGCATATATATGATCGAAAAAAAA
>BMAW01075721.1:0-11833 GCA_019974015.1 Nephila pilipes
AAGATTTTTAAATAATGTTAATGATATATCACTCAAAGCTTCACAAAGGTCCATTCATTTAAGGCAAATTTTTAGTTAAACATGCAAAAAAGAAAGGACTTTTTGTACATCTTTGAATTCTGATGAAAAAAGAGAATGCAATAAATACTTCTTGTTAATTTTATTTAAAGATATTATTCCTCTTTCAATAGTGTTGTGTATGATACGCCAATTTAGAATGGAAACGTCGTTGACTTTGAAGTGCTCACTAAATATTGTTCAATATAGCAAGGAAAGTAAGCAAGTAAGGGCGAGAAAATAATGCGTGACACTTATTTTAATTACTTTAAAGACTTCAGCGTATGAATGGAATATAAGGCGGTACCAATTACATTTCAACTACCTGACGTATCACGAAATATATTCAGTACCGAGGAGATGGAGAATCCAAAGGCTTTGAAATTGAAAAAGATTCCAAAATATATGGTGATACAGAAATCCAAAGAATTGATTTCTTTGACAATGTTTAAAACGAATGGACACTAGGCTTCGAAACAATATTAAAACTACTAAGGGGATAAAGTATCCGACGGAAAAAATATCTCTGATATTGGACGATTTACTTTGAAAGAGTTTGACTCCATAAACCATTATTATGGCTTAGCCATTCGAAATAATTTTACTTCCTTAAAGAACATGAAAATAGAGATATGGACTATTTATTTTCAAAATCTGAGCACAGACAATGAGCCTGAATATGGTTTGTGTCATCTTGGTATAGATAGCTGGTGCGAGTGTAACCGAAGCATTATAACTGACGAATTATATGATCGCTAATATTATTTACTAGAATCTGTTCTAATAAAACCAAAAAAGTGTTGCGAGATGTCACCGAGACTGAATTACTCTGACTCCATAGGACAAAACAGAATCTCAACGAAAATTTCAACACATATATTAAGGATGAAATACAAAATAACGACATTTGTTAAGACAAAAACCATCAAATTTGGGATTATGTATGATGTGATTTGCTTCATTGATGGATATTTAAGCAGGCTGAAAGATGGAGATGTGGGAATTGAACCAGGGTCCAATACAAAAAGTGCTTTACGTCAGACTGATATGAAGCGAATTTGTTTTAAACAGAACGTATAGTAATGAAAGTGTTTTTGGATTCCAGAAACAAAAGGAGTTCATTAAAAAGATAAGACAACAATCAGGAGTTAGAGGAGTAAGATGTATAACAAGCTGGGAAATATTAATCACAGGTAAATTGGAAAAAAAAATCTCTGATTTTCTAGTTGTTTTTTTTCACTTTATCTCAAAAGCGTATTTTTTGCATTTATGTTCACTTTAAAAGCTATTCCACTATATGTTTCCAAATATTTTATACTTCTATAAAAGATTTATTTTCATATTGAACTTAAAATATATTTCGTAAAAATTATGTTTAAATTTTAAAAAAATAATATTATGCAGGAAAAATATCTAGAAATCTGAAATTTTCAAAATTACAAAGCTCTATAATTTTTTTCAAAAGAGTTATTCCATGATATCTCTAAAAATAGATTTAATGTGTTTAGAGTATTCTTTTATATATATGTGGAAACTAATTAGTTTATTGGATGAATACTGTTTTTTCAAAGTGTACCTAAATGCAGATATGTATTGCGAGATGTCAAAAGTCAATTTCGGATTCGACATAGAAGGAAAAAAAAAACATTTTGCCTAAACAATTATTTTTATTCTTCTATAGAATTATCAACATGTAAGTATTAAGCAAAAAAACTCAAAGCTCTAATGATAATTCAAAAAGTTAATTATTACAGCCTTAAATTTGGATTTTCGCTGTTCCTTGTATGTCCTGGTACCCTTAAATGTTAAATGTATGCCACAATCCTATCAAGTCAAAAAGTAATATTCCTTAATATTTCTACAAACCGGCCACTTAATATCTTCTAACGGATATTACTTTCTGCCTCACTGATAAAATATTCGACACTTCATCTTATACGGTAAAATCCAGAAGTCTTACTACACCCTTGACGATTTAAAATTTTTACACATATTCAACGAAGGAAAATGATAATGCGCCTCCGTAATCGGTTAATTACCTGTCCCCTGTTGTACCCAAATCTTCTAAATTAGTTGGAAGATTCGTTAGCGGATTCGCTTATTCTTTCTTATTGGTAGTTAGACAGGTTAAAGATGCATCTTCTTAATTTTCGAAATATAGGGGCAATACAGAAGCTAAAGAGGGAGTTGAGGGACTCGTTCTTTCTAACGCCATCCAGAGAAATTCGAAAAGTGATGAAATTAAATTATTGCATAACACACACACCAGTATGCGTGCAGACGCTGTTGGAGAAACGAGTTCCAAATTATTCGTAGGCATTGAGTTGATGCGTGGTGTGGGATTTTTAAATTAAACTAGTGACTTTATCAGAATAAGAATATATATATATATATATATATATATATATATATCGTTGTGAAAAATTATAGGACATTCCTAAGTAATTCGTGATAGGATTTTCCATTTCCAGAGAAAATTTAAAGATAATGTAATAATACAGTATTGAACAGTTCATGTGTAAAAGATATTAACCGAAATGTTACGAGATCGAATCACATTCTTCCAAAAAAATTTGTATAGTGAAGGCGATGCATATTAAATACTTCAGGTTTTATATTTCTCACAATTACTTGATATAGAAGCTAATAAAGTGAAATTATAAATTAGGTGACATTCTTAATTGTTTGTCATGGTCTAAGATTATAAAATTTGTCAAACATTGTTGTCTTTAACGTTAATAATGAAAACGATGCATTTATTTATTAAAATATGTTGTTCTAGATATATGTTACAACTAAAATTTTAAAAAAATTACTTAACATATTCATTACTGAAAATTACTCGTTTTTTTATGCAATTAAATTATGCAAAATCTTAATTAGAACAAAAGATTTTTGCAAATTACTTAATAATTCTGTAATAAGTTATTTTCAGAGTCTTAGAAAAAAATACTTTTACTCTTATTAATAACTTTATACTTTACTTCTGTTAATTTTAACTTTGGAATAACTTAATTCTCATTACAGCTCAAAATAATGCTCATTTTCCTACTATCACCAAATTCAATTCCAAATAAAAATACGGTTTTAAGTAATTTGCTTTTTAATTTAGTTATATCACGTGTTGAGTTAGATGATGAAATCTTGTACAAAGTTTTTGAGAATTAAGAATTTTTGTTGTATAATATGTTTTACCAATTCCATCCTTTAGAATTATCAGAATGCTGATATGTTTATATTTATTTCATTAAACTGCTTTATAATCAGAAATAAATGGCGAGGTATTCAAATAATCTTGACAAGATGTCCAACAGGTAACCTCACTGGTGAATTTTATGACCACACGATAAGTTCATATATTTAATGTTATTGAGTAACATTTACATGATTTTAGTAATACGTAAAAGAAATACTTTAAACCAAATTATATTTTGACAGGAGAATAAAACCACTTTTTCATTATAAATTCAAAAAAGTAATCATAAAGCTTTGTAAAGAACTAATTTCTTAATTTTTGGAACCCAATATCATATTCTATTACTTAATACGACTAGTGAAGGACTTCTTACTATTACTCAACGAAATAAAAAAATTCTTTTTGACCCAACTCATTTTGAAAGTAACCCAAACTCGTTGTTTCTAGCATTATCACTGTTTTTTGCACATGTAATGAACGTCCTTACCAGTTAAGAGTCATTTATGTTACGTTGAGTCATTTAAGTTGCATTGTGACATTTTCAAAAATATATATCTCGAAAAAAAACCATACTTAGAAAGTAGGTGATTCTACAATTTAGCTGTTATTTTAGGTCTTCGAACAACATGATATAACATTTCAGCGAACGATGATTCTCGAGGAATATAAACTGCATGAAAGAATTAAATTTGTAATGTTAAGGGTTCATTTATTTTCCATTTATTATCAATTCATTATTAATATTATTCATTTATTATTATTATTATTTTATTTTAAAGGTTATATTTATTTTCCTACTGAGAATCAAGGATTCATTAAAATGATAACGCACATTGAGGTCCTAAATTTTACAATTACCCAACAATTATACATTCACAATTTCAGGTGTTTGTTTTGATTCGTTGCCTTGCTGTAACAAGTAAATCAGCTCTTCACCTAATTTCTGATTAATATTTTATAGCTATTTGTTTTAATTATTCAATACTATATTAAAGTATTTCATTCTATCTATTACTTTGTGATTAACACCTGCTTCTCCGGTGCCTTTTTAAACATATAGTTTCATACAAAAGCCAAACCACCTCTATTCTTGACAGTGAGAATATCGAAATTCCGCTAAACGTACCATTAACTCTCACAGCCAAAAAACCTTTGAACGAATTTTTATCAATGCATTTTATTTAAATCTAGTAGAATTGAAGTTTTGAAATGCACCTTTTTTAGTAAATGTAATCTATTCTTTCTTTTTATTTTGAAATTGAAGAATTGTTTTCTAGCTACAAGACCATTATAATTTCTGTAATAGAAACTACTCCATTTTTTTTGTGTCTGTAAAACCACATTATAGTATTTTTGTAAAAGTACGACACAAAATTTGTAAAGAAGAAAATGTTTTTTTTAATGTGTAACATATGAATATTTTTTTACGTCTCGAATGATGTTTCACTTGGTAGTTGGGATGAAGTATTCTATTTTTTCTGAATCATCAAGTTTTGTTTGCAGTTTCCTCATAATATTTATAGATGCGGATAGTTTTTTGTACCCATTAGTATCTATGCTGAATTTCTTTTATAATATTCGTCAAATATTTTCCTACCTCAAACGTTAAAATGACAATTTTCCTAATTGTAATGTTATTTTCAGGGACGAAAGTCATTTTTACATCTAAAATATTTTGAAAAATATTTCATCCAGGAAAAAAATATTTGTATCTAAAAGAAACATGACTGTTATACCGAGATAAAGTATTATACTATGTACAAGACTGTATCTCCGTGAAACAAGGATATTAACAAGTCTATTATATGATTATTAAATAAATAATGGTAGAAAAATTGCAATTTTAAAAGGTTATGATCATTTTTGTTTTTAGTCTAATCCATTTCGTAATGTGCATTTTATAGAAACCAAAAATATTAAGTTTTATTCAGTATTTGGTAATATTATCTTAGACCTTTAAAAAGGGAGTGAAATACATATATATTTAAATTTAAGAATCACTTTAACTTCTATTTCAGTTCATTGTTTAATATATATGTAGGAAATGTATACAGTTTATTTCTAATCAGTACTTACATTATTTATTAAAATCCTGTCTTAAAAGTATTTAATGAATTAAAGCATCTTCTTAAAAGAGAACAAAAGTAACATAAAATTAATAAAATGATTTATAATTATGTAAAATACAAAGTAAACTACCAAAAAAATTTGTATTCAATATTTTATCTTAATTAAAACCACTTATTTACTTAAATTAGAAATATTTTATGAAAAATGTTTCATAACAGTAATTATATTATTTTAACGCAAGAGGAATATTTTTCGCCAAAATATCGTAAGCAAATATCATTAAAATGAAATATTCAAAATAATCATACTAACCGTTTGAGTATTAAGTAATTTCACTATCTTTTTATTTCCATAAATTAATTTTATTAACTGACCAACATTTAACGTGATTTTCTTTCAAAATGGTTCAAGGTCTGACTATAATAAATATATCCGAAAATTTATTTCCTGAAAGGTTACTTCACTTTTTGTAATTAATATTTTCTTTAATACATAAATTATACTTTCTGCCCATTGAAAGAACAAAACATTCTCTAAATTTACTTGACTGACCTAAGGTAATATCTTCTCTAAACTCTTAAGGTTTTTTGTCTTCTTGTGCTAAAGGAAAATGATTGACTATGAATCCTTGAAGACTGAAGTCGTCTTTGTATATTATAAAAAAGCTCGCTAGCTTCTAGAATAATGATTATAAATTATTCTGACATTTTATATTAGTTTCCTCAAGAAACCCACTCCAATACCTTACTAAAATGGCATTCCACAGACATTTATGTATCTTAGACTACCAAGTATTCAGCGATAAATAGCACTAGCATAATAAATTGCCAAAATATTTTAACATTTCTTTAAGAAATATAAAAAAGTATGGGCAAAAATATATTTATATGTATAAATATTCCGATAATAATACTCATAACTTAGTAAAGCATTAAGCGTTGAAGCATAACCATAAAGGCTGCATTCAAAATGACACCCAAAATATGTTACATGATTAAATTAATAGTCCGCTTCCAATGTTATTTTTATGTGTCCATTATGTTGTGCATTCCATTATTATTTACAGTGTATGTTTTAGTACTTTTCCATTAGCAGTTTGCGAATTTCTGAACAGCAGATTTTTTTTGTTTTGGTAAAAACTGAACAAACCAAAGAAATTAACATTTTCGGGGGGGAAAACAAATACTCATTTTCATAAAATAATGGAAGTTTCATTTAAAATTGTTTTCTTTATAACTTAAGAGATATGTAAACTACAGAGGTACAAAAGTTTTATAAATGACTGCTTATTGCTTTTGAATGTGCATTCCTGCATTTTACGCGAACTAACGGATACGTACATATGTCGACCGCCGTAATTTAGCTTAAAAACAGTTCCACATAATTTCAGTCAATACACGGAAATGAACGGCATTTAAACTTGAGGTTACGGCATTAGTTGATCGTTAATCGGTGAATGAAATAAAGATTTAAGTTTTTTCAACACACTCTATGATATATCCAATTTAAAAAATAGATTTTCTTAGTCAAAGATAACGATTATTTGTACCAGTTTTTAATTCCAATCAGAATTCCGAAAATTGAAAAAATTCTTATTTCTTCGAAGTAAGAAAAGATTTATTTGAAGTAAGATTTAGTTTCCTACATGTTCCCAATTACAAGCTAAGTTGCTTTGTTATGAACAATTTTGATATATAATCGTAGAAGGCTAACTTGGGTTTGAAACCTAATCAATAATTGCTTTCCCTTGTTTGCATATTAACATTTTAAAATGTATAAAATTTCTTTTTGATTTTTTTATCTGTCCGTGATATATTTTATAGCTACATTACGACTTAAATAAGTTTCATTCTTTATTTCAATTAATTAGATATTTAATAATAAACTCGTACAATTGCTAATTAATTTACAAATTATGTTCGCTAGATGGTACATCACGGTTTATAAACGTTTTTCTTATTCTCCTGTATAAGCTCAGTTTTTGGATTATTCCCTTCATTATATTAAAAACCTACTTATATACCTAATTCTTTTAAAATATCTAGCAGTATTAGTGTACTTTTAAAAATGAAAATGTATTTTCCAAATTACATATCTTAATATTTAGAAAAAAAATTAGTTTTAATGTTCATTATTACTATTATTTACATATAACGATTAAGCGTAATCTCTTACTAATTAACTGAGGTTTTATTTATTCTGATGCGTTTATAATTTTTGAAAAATTATAGTCCATCCTGTCATTAAAATTTCAGAAAATTATTGTCTTCCATCCCTATCGGAATTTTTAATGTCTTCATAGCAGAAATTTAATTGATATTAGGGTGAGAGAGAATAATAAAACTAACTAGAACAAAAAAAACTACATTCATTATTATTGTTTCTTATTGAGAACTGTTTTCCTGATAAGGTAGCCCAGTATTCAATATCACAAACTCACTGCTGATGCAGTTTTGGTTGTATTGGAAGTCATAATTTTCATTCTCGGTCAAGTAACGAGGTCTATAAATGACCTGGCACCCACTGTTTCACCACGTGAGCTTGAAGATTTTGATTTACATGAAGAAGATTTACATGAATTAGCTTCGCTATATTCATTAATGGCATCAGAACTCGAGCCCTCAAAGGAAGCAACGGAGGCTACGAACTCGCGACCATCACCGATTAACTTACAGCTCCGTGTTATGCAGATTACGTTTCAGTTAAGTTTTTATATTTCTTTACTAAAAATGAATAGTAGACATATTAATTTACATAAAAAGTCTTATTTTTAGAATTAGTCACTTACTTTTAAAATTTTATTCAGTAATTTATGTTTATAAATATCGTATCAGAATCTAATTAAATTCTCAAAGAAAAATTTTTTTAATAATTCTATTGCTAAAACGTATTTTTGTAACTTATCTTTTTTACATGAATTTTTTTTTTATAAACTATAAATCCTAACATTTTTCATAGTTACGCAAATTAAAATTATTAAGACAGATAATTGCACTTTGTACAATATATAATTATTCGTCTTTCAGAGCTTCATAAATTAAGTCTTGAAATTTGAAAGTTGATGACGTTTTGAGACTATGTGATACTAATATCTGATAATTTAGGCTTAAAAGAATGAATAATTGAAGAAAGTAATACGTATACATAGGCTATATTTTACATTAAATGTAATTACAAGCTGTTACCAAGATACACAACTATTAATTAAATAAAACTATTATATAAATATTTCTTTTACTTCGAGAAACAAATCAATATAATCGTCCAAGGTTAGCACATATCGTACCTTTTAATTTTACAATTAAAATATTTTTTATAAATTTTGGATCATTAGTATCAGTAATATGTATTCATGCTCATAAGTTAAGAATAATAATAGAGGATATAAATAAAACAAACGAGATTAAACATAAATAAACAAACAGTCGTAACAAAATAATGGGTACATGTATTATAGCATCAGTAAAAATAAGGGAAATGCTCTCTTTAGCGATTGAAGAAATCCCCACATCAAAAAAGATTAATAGCATTCTGTTTGCATGACAATCAGTTGACTATATATTAATAGCTTTAGCACATTTATTGAACTCAGGCCTGGCTGATAACCTAATTATCCAAATTTTTTCGACTTTGGGCTATTCATGATTTTTCCCCCACTAAACTCGAAGACATTATACCTATTCGAACGGCATCAAATTACAATTTCTTCCAACCAAAATGAAACTTTGGTAAATAAGATGAAGATAGAAGTAAAGGGAAGTGTGATCTAGTTACAATGTTACATAAATGAAATAGATTGAAGGGAAAGTAATGGGGAATAAAGGATAACTCGATTCGCTGAGAGAAAATAGGTATGCATATTGAAACTATGCTAATAATTTTGCGGATTGAAATGAATTTTATAGTTGAAGTTTTAGTTTAAGAATCAGCTGTTTACTAAGTGATTGAATTATGCAAGTAAGTTGATTGGTTAAGAAATTATTAGTTTATGAAAAAGATTTTTTAGTATAAGTGTGAACCAGCTTTTTATGAAGTGATTGAATCATGCAATTGAATTGGTAAGCTAAGAACTATTTGTTTATGGAAATGATTTTATAGTAGAAGTGAAAGAATGAAAATCAATTGTTTGTGAAGTGATTAAATCATGCAAGTGATTTGGTAATTAAAGAATTTATTTGTTTATTCTGTGTTAAAATTGATAAGTGAGTACAGGATTTGAAAGAGAGCGACTTTTACTATCCATCATTGACTAATAATAAAACATTTTGGTTTCTTCTGAAATGTATTCAGAGGGTGTTTAGTCATTACTAAAATATAGCTCAAGAGCAGATTAATGAAGCACAGTCGTTACTGACAGTTCTTGGTGAATCAGTGGTGTCATCAGTTTAGAACTAAAAGGAGGATTATAATCTGCACCTCACTAACAAAGCATGTCCCAAACATGTTCTATCGTTTTCAAATCGGTGGACAATGCTATCCAAAGAGTAATATCTACTTCTGCAAAGTATCTATTCACGATATTTGCATAGTGAAGACGGGGATTATAATCCATGAAGATGATATCTGCTCCTCAGGTCTCAACCTTAACAAACGAACATGTTGTAGCAGAAAGGCATCTCTATAAATAGGGTTTTTCATAGTTTCGCTTGGGTCATGGAGATCTGTTCAAGGTCTCAGGATGATAGAACCCAAAAAGTAAAGTCCTTCACAACCATGACGGTGATGTTCAATGTTTTCTTCAATGTCATGGACCAGTGATGCTTTTCATATGAAGACAGGATGTGAATCCGTTTGCTATTTAAGCCTATATTCATCGGATATCAATACACAACCTTACTGTCACGATGTCCAGGTAAACCAGGTCTGAACCAAACCAATGGGCACAGGACGGATTCTATCGTAAGTGATATACATCTTACAAGTCTATTAACATCTAAGCAACAGTATACCTAACTTTTATGCACAATATACTGTAAAAAAACTGTAGTGTCCGAGAATACCCAAAGCTGCTGAGAGAGATCTGATGCACTGCATGTTTTGGCCCTAATTGACAAATAAAGGTTATCATGCGGCGTTACAATCCAGAAGAAATCTGTTCTAAGACGTCTATTTAGTTCTTGACCACGTAAGGCGAGTTTTCTCCTTATTTAAATGAAAATTGTCTTGACAGCTAAAGCGGGATAGTCAATGTAATGGTAGTTTGGAGACCCGTATACTTTTGCAAATAATATAAATAATTCTTTATAAATAAATAGTATGTAGAGATTGTAATAAATGTGCTATAAAGGAACCCATTCTCCCCCCCTCTTATGAATTTTGGATTATTGTTCCTTAAAATTCCTTAAGTACTTTCATTTGCGTGTGCCCACATTCTGAGCGGAGCATGATTCAATTCACTTTCAAGTAAAAATTCAATCCACTTTCAAGTAAAAATTCAATCCACCTTCCTTTGATTCGTAACTCTTCCATTATAGCACTGTGAGACATATACGCCGACTGTAAACGAAGACTGATTTACCGTTCCTCTGAATCTCTTACATCTGTCAACGCCTTCTTGTGGCTTATTGTGACTTGAAAAACAGAATCCTGTTATTCCTGTAGATATGAATAATGATCGTCCGGGAGAAATTCTAGCTCCGGGGAATGATTTCCTTTTCTCATTCTGGAATACTCTTAATTTATGAGAATGAATGTATATATCTTCATCGGAAGTTCAAAATAGTCTTCTTAATCAGTATTAATCAGTTTCTATTTATGACAAATTTATAACTTAAAAAGGAGTTAAAAATATTTTTCCTTTCATTAACGAGTTCCAACAAGTTTTTGATTATTAAAAAAAATTAATTTTTCATTTTATTTCAGAATTAAATTGATTACTTACAAAAATGTTAATAATGTAATTAATATTATTCCATACTTTTCGAATTGATTAATGTGTGTTTATATCAGTATAACAGATCTAACCTTTACTCTTCAGAGTATTAATATAAAAATTGGTAAAAAAACTAAAAATTCCAAATTCTCCGGTTCAACCAAGTTATGAAAGAAAGAAGGTAAACTAAGGAAACATACTTAAATATACTTAATTACTCATAAATAATCAACTAATCTTATTTTACCCCCATTAATAACTTTAACTTAAAATGAGTAATCATAATTATTACTCAAAGGTCCATCAAACACAAACATAATGAAATACCAATAAATTTCCAAAAATAGGCATCATATATCTAAATTGAAGAACAAGTTAGGCAATACAAAAACATAGGCATAATGATTTGTTATTTTAAATTTCAAAAAAGTGAATATAATGCATAATAATAATTAAACAATAAGAAGTACCGAAATTCAACAATTTCTAGTAGATTATTGTTTTTAGAGTTATTCGCCAACACGCCACCGTTTCTATACAAACAAGAAGGAATCATTCGACAAAAATAAGAATAATAATTGATTGATTTAAAGATATTATATCGTATGAAAATAAAACTGATAAATAATGAAAAATAA
>BMAW01075726.1:0-39856 GCA_019974015.1 Nephila pilipes
TTAATCAGGTAATGCAAAATGAGAAAAGGAATATTCATTCAGAAATGTGTTTCATCTTCATTCAGAAGTACATTCATAGTAATGGTATTTTAAGAATGAAATGTATAATGTTGGATTATTAAAATTAAGGGGGGGAAATTCTTTTTTCATTTTCAAGACCATGACTAAGAAATTTTGTATTACGAGGGGATATCGTAAGGTTTTAATTTTTACTCGAAATATCGGAGATGTATGGAGGAAACTTATTCTGCATTTTAATTGATTCTTATGTGCTTAATGTTATAAATTAAGGTACTACAGTTGCTTTGTTTGATTTCAGAAAGCCACAGATTGAAACATTCCGCAATCTGTAGAAGATAAAGCTCAATCTATTTAGTTATGCAATGACGGCCAAGAAAGGCTGGAGGAATTGTATAACTCCGGATGGTAACCATGTAGTGAAGTCATAAGAATTATAAATAAAAATAAAGTTTCTATTTGTATTATTTTTAGTGATTATGTGGATAAATCTTAATAATAATAAATGAAAATAAGTTTTGTTCAGGATTATTTTTAGTGAAGATTAAAAGTTAATGATATTCTGGGATATTAATTCGACTTTACGATATTAAAGGCTACTTTAATCTGTGGCTTTCTGGAACTAAATAAATCAGCATTAAAAGCTGTAATTTATAAATTTAAGTGTATAAGTATCAGAATTAGGCAAAAATAAATTTAATCCAATATCGTGGCTATTTCTTCGTAATACTTAAGGTAACCTGTCGTATAATATGTTTAAAAGCTATATTAGCTAACGTGGTATCATGCACAAAACGATGCATTGAATTTTTGTAAAGTATCAATATTTTATTCTGTATAAATTTTACTCTGAATTTCTTAGAAAAATACAAAATTCTCTGAAAATTCACAAATTTCATATTTAACGGTTTTTTATAATAAATAACTATAAAGATCAGATTGGACTCTTTACTAAAGATAATATTCCGAATAACTTACAAAAATTCAAGTTATTAACTCATTATTCAAATAATTTTTTGTGCTTTGTAATAAGGTTAATCATCAAAACCTGATCTCGAAGAATAACTAATATAATGTTTTCGTTCTCTGAGAAATATACACAATTTGAGACATAGTATTCATGTAATATGGTAGTGTGATTTATTTAGGGATTTTATTTCATGTGATTTTAGTTTTTAATGCTGTGCTTAAATTTAATGTACAAAAAGCAAAAATGTATTAATATTCAAGTGTTATAGATTTTTTTTTTTTTTTTTGACTTTTTTAAAAATCTGTCCCTTTTGTAAACATGCAAAATATAAAAATACACATTTACGTAACAAATATAAAGGTATAGTGAATGTTTTAAGTTACACAGAAAATGCACAAAAAATTCCTGATATTGATAAAATACCAGTTTAAGGTATTTGTTAAAATAAATTAATGAATACTAAATAAATGAAGGGTAAAGTCAAGATTTTGCTTCAAGGAGAATTTTCACAATAGAGTGCAAGATGGAAAACAAGACTTTGAAGATCAATTATCTAGCAGATAAGATTTTGATTCAAAATTCGTTTTTAAAGTTTTATGTCTAATACTGTTACTTATAATGTAGGTAATGTCATTTTGGGATAAATACTCTCTTGTAAGACGTGTGTCATCATAGAATACAAATTCAAAACAGTTTCATTTTTTTTTCCTATATTTTTCTTAGAAACAGCCAACCATTTTTGTCTCTCCTATAATGTGGTCATGTGCAGGATCCCTCAGTACTTTTTGAAAGTTTTGCTAAGTATTAAATCAACATTTCTACGTACGTGGAATTTTCCAATGACTAAATATCATCCAACATAAGTCATAAAAACTTGCACTATAATCGGTTTATGTTAAATGCACACATCTAGGAACTTTGAAATTCCTTAGAAGTGGATGCTGAATTTATAGAATTACTACATTTATCACAAAAAGTTTTTATTTCATGAAAAATTCAAATTTTCCACTAAAGATAACACTTCACTGTTTTGGTGATTTTTTATAAATTAAAACCAATGTAAAATAAAACAAAACACGAAGTGTATATAAAATCATGAGAAAACCTCATATTCTAAATCTGAGGCAGATATCTTCAACCAGGTTTCCGCTGAAACCTAGATTGTAGTTCCAAGGTTCCGCGAAACCCTGAATCTTTGACAAGGGTTCCTAAAGAAATCACTATTTGCTAAACCTAAGCGCCAAAATTTTATTAAAATTTTAATTGTTTTGAAAGATCGAATTCTTAAAGGCAATATTCTTTTAAAAATAAATATAAATATACATTTTATGCATAAAATAATTTCTTAAATTTCACATAATTCACGTGTTTCAAATACATTATTCGAGACACATTACGCGACGAAACATATTAGTCTCCATTCTGTGGCCCAGGAGAAGTATTACTCACTTATTTCACTATTTTCAAGTATAAAGTAAAATTGACGCCCATCTTTTAAAATTTAAGTTTTGGGTAGATTTTATTTTGAAAGATAATATGTAATACCTTCCTAATTTGAATAATATTTTAGTATAGACGGTTATAATAATCCTATAAAAATTTAAAAATTAGTTTGGTCCAATACTTATAGATTTGAAAAAAATATTTTTTGAATATTTCCCTGTTCAAAAAGAGAAATTACATTGGGCCCAAAATCCTTCTCAAGACCTGATACCTCCGAACTCCTACCCCAAAAATCAAATATCGACCGTTACTCGATTGAAACTAAATTTTAGTGAATTTGATATTATGCATTTTTGGCTATATAAAGAATTATCTGAAATTGTTGAAAGAGCAATGAAATATTTATTGTCATATGTTTCATCCTGTGTATGCGAAAATTCTTTTTATTTGTATGCAGCGATAAAAACAAAATACAGAAAAAGATTGGATGCTGAAGATGACATTATGTTTCAAAAATTATTCCAGACTTAAAAATACTTTGCAATAAAAAAACAATCACAGCCAAGTTATTAAAAAACTTCTTTTCTTTTTATTAATTAGTATAATTTAAAATACTAAAGTTTTTGCTTATTATTCTCAGAATATATTTTAGAAAACAAAAACAAACAAAATACCCATTTGCAACTTACCATTCAATTCCTTATTAAGACGTTTCTATTGTGATAAAATAGAGATGCAATCGTAATTTTGTAAATAGGAGTAGGGTAAATCTTTGATATTCTACTTTTCATCTCTTTGATGAAGAGGTTCCTTCCAGAATACAGTAGGCTCAAAAGGTTCCCCAAAGTTTAAAAGTGTGAATATCCCTGATCTGAGATAAATACCTCCTCAAGTACATTCTCACTTGTTGAGAAACTCATCATATGGATCTTATTCCATATCTAGGCAGTCGATTTCTGCTTCTTCATCAATATCCCACAACAAATATTCTTCAGTGCATCCATAGCATTAGAAATCTCACTCTTTTTGAAAAAATTGTTAGAGGTTCATATGAGTTCGTGTTTCGACATGTATATTTATGGGCAATGCTGGCAGATGTAAGTAAATGTTTGGTTTCATTCATTATTTTTTAATATAACACTTAGAAACTACAGGAGTACTATTGATGATGGATATCGTAATTTTGAAACTTGTTCTAACGACGAGTGTGGAACCTAAACACTGTCCAAATTTCCACATCATGCCAACGCAAAGGTATGGAGCCTCGACAGATTTAACGTGCATCAACCCTGTCACTGAGGTACATTAACATCGTCAGCATTCGAACCCTCAACTCGACTAAGAAACATTGGCGGAAAATCTATGAACCTGACCACTAGGCTTCCGAAGCCAATAAACTTGTTTAAGATACTTATGAGTCGGTAATTCGAAATGCGCTTCTATATGAGGTATGGCTATCAAAAAAGAAGACGACGTTGCTACTGAAGATAGTCAGCTGTTTAGAGTGAAGCCTTCACTTTCGAATGCAATGCCCCTCATTTCTGTTAACGAGTTATTATACACGCAGACTTCGTTCACAGTATCACATGCACGTGGGTTTTTAAGTGAGCGTTTTTAAGAAGGCCGAGAAGACGTTGAAGATTATTCACGCTCTGGTCACCCTTCCATGACAATATCAAAAATGAATGACAATATCTAAAATATCCATAATTTGTTTCGATCTGACTGTCGGTTAAATATTAGTACTATTACTGAGTTAGTAAAAATCAACAAAGAATCTGTGCGGAATGGTGCCTGAAATTCTCACGTTTAAACAACAAGAAGCTCGCAAAAATGTTCGGACTGACACTTTGAATGTCATTGAAAATTATCCGCATTTATGGGAAAGGATAATAACAGGGGACAAATCGTGGTTTTTGACTTATGATCCTGAAACGAAACGCCAATCAGCGGAATGAAGGAGTCCATCTTCAAACGAGAGCCAAAAAAACTCGAATGATGAAATCAAATTCAAATCAATGCTAACTGTTTTTTTTTTTATCTTTCGATATGCATGGGATTCTGTACCTTTAGTAGATTTATGAAGCTCAAAACATTAATCAACATTACTACCTGCATGTTCTTGCAAAAACTCAGTGAAAGAATAAGAAAAAATCTTCCTAAATTGTAGGAAAATTCATGAGTTCCCTACCAAGCCATTCCGCATTGTATGTCAAGAGGGTTTTAGCCAAGTTCACAACCTCAGTGATAGACCATCCATCTCATTCTCTAGATCTTGCGCCATATGACTTATATGTGTTTGCTAAGATGAAATCTTCATTAAAATGAACAAGATTTGAATCCGTTGAAGCTGTGAAAGAGATGGCGGCAAGCGACCTGAAGGAGCTGATAGAAGACTTCCATCACTGTTTCCAGTACAAAATGGATGACTCGCTTGGAGCGTTGTAGGGACAGAGGAGGGAGGGTATATATTAAAGGTAATAATGAGAGAGAGAGTAAATTTGTATGACATTAAAATAAATTTTTAACAGCGTCACTTTCATTATTGAACATCTCCACCTCATATATATATATATATATATATATATATATATATATATATATATATATATATAAAGAAAGAAAACGAGAGATATTGTACCCACTGTCTAAAAATAAGTACACCAAGAGTATTGAACATTTGAAATCTTGAATTGATGGAGATGATTTGTTAATCGAAGTGTACATACGAGATATTTTAACGCTTGTAAATAATCGTTCAAATACTAAAATTGCTTCATATTACGGTCAATTAGGAACTCATATGAGAGCACTTGAGACATCGGGAGTTACTCAGAAAACTATGCTGCTAAGTTATATCCTGTTGTTGAGTCTTGCCTCCCAAATGAAATTCTGAAGGCTTGGGACAGATATCGATTAAACAGTGATTCAGAACCTGGCATTACAAAATATCCGTCCAAAGAAATTTTATTTGAAGAATAAATCCATTTTCTGGGAAACAAGATTGAAGGGGAAGAGCATGGAGCCCTGCCCGAAGGTGGTTTTGGATCGCAAGTGAACGTTAAAAGTAAACTGATTCAGCCATCTGATATTCAAAATCCTTCAGCATCTGTTCTTACGTCTTCAACAGAGATTTTAACGATGAAATAAATGTTTATTTATGATTTTAATCATAACAGTCAGGATTGTAAAAAAGCTGTAGCTATGACACAAAGGGAAGAACAATTGCTGTTATAGGAAAACTATGCTGTCTAGTTTGTTTAAAGCCTCGACATATGGCAAAAGACCGTCGTAGTAGTGTACGTTGCCTCATTTGTGACAAGAAGAATTTTGTTATTTTATGTCCATAACTCTTCTTCAAAAATGTGCATACCTCTTTTAAAGAATCTTCAAATACAGAGGGTTCTGCAGCCTTTTTTACCCAACAATCCCCGTCGGGAATAATCTATTTAAAGACACTGATGGCGCATATACAGAAAACTAGGTCTACCACAGGTTTATTAGACGATGGATCTCATAAGTCTTACATTGAGAAAACCTTAGTAGTGGAATTGAATATTCAGGCTTCAGGAAAAGATATATTATCTCAAGGATTGTTTGGTGGAAGCCAAACTCCAGAAGAAGAGCACGGTAGATTTAATTTTACGTTAGAAAGTACCAATCGATCATATTCAAGTCAAATATCGACTTTTGATGAAGACAAAATTTGTGCGATACTTCCCAGAGTCAGGGACGAAAATTTGAATAATAAACTTAAATTACGTGGAATTGTGGATTTGAGTTGCCTGATATTGGTCAAGAGAATCCGCCGATTAGACCGTTATTCGGTGCTGACGTTCTTACCAGGCCGTATTGATGTTTCAAAGTCTGGCATTTCAGCTATTGAAACTAAGCATGGATGGTGTGTTTCAGGTTCTCAAAAGAAAAACACATTTAAAATTATTGAATCACTGAGTTTGCAGAATTTTATTTTACCAGATATGTGGGATCTAGATTTCCTTAGTATATATGATCCTATAGAAAAAATCTACGTAGCTAATGGAAGAATAAATTTTGACTCACTTTCGAGAAAGCATTGATCAACGATGCGAATTAGAATTACTTGAGTCAGCTGGGTACCCTCTACTCTATGATGACTGCGATAAAGTCGAATTGAGACTCCGTTCCATTACAAAACGTCTTTATAAAGAAAATATCTTTGATTCTTATGATACTGTATTATATCAATGACAAAAGGAATGTATAATAGAGACAGTTCTTCGAAATGAACTTTCTAAGCTAAGTCATTATCTTCCACATTATAAGATTATAAAACTTTCGAGTGCAATAACCAAGATTCATCCAGTTTTCAATGCGTCATTTAAGCAACCTGGATATGCTTCATTAAATGAGTGTCTTAGTGGGGGACCAAATTTAATCCATCATATTCCTCCTCGTCTGAACATATTTCGCCTTGGTAGCATTGGAGTTACAGCTGATATCAATTAAGCTTTTCTTCAGTTAAGTATAACTCCAGAAGATCGAAATATCTTAAGATTCTTATGGTGGGAAAGCAGAGAATATACAAAAATTAAGTTTTACAGACATTGTTGAGTAGTTTTTGGAGTATCATCGAATCTACTAATTGCTACCATTATTCACCATCTTAATTCAGAGAAATTTTAAAACGGAAATTTAAAAAGTACTGTCTAAAAATTAAAAGAGGGCTTTTACATTGATTATTTAGTTACCAGTTAGAGGATGAAAGTCAACTAACAGAATTAAAACTTCATATAATGAAAGAAGGATATTTCGAATTAGGATGTTTGGCATATAGGGGAATTCAAGCTGTAGATGATCAAAAGGTGTTAGAGTTAAAATGCAATGTACATGCTGATGAACTCTATTGTGTTCAACCCGCAGGTCTAAAGAATGAAACAGAACTTTTAACAAAAAGAAAGCTGCTTTCTATTATCAATAATGCTTATGATCCCGTTGGGTTTACTTCTCCGACAATGCTATTGCATACACTACTTCTCCAGGAAGCATGATGCTGTAAGATAAGTTTGGACGAGAAATTAATCTTGGAACTTCAACAACGTTACAAAAAATGGGCTAAATATTGATCTAATTAAGAAATGTACTATTCCATGGATATTGCTTAAGGGAAAACCTGAAAACCGCCAGTTTGTATATCTTTACAGAAACATCATCTTACACTTATGTCAGTAGTATATATTTACATTGAAAACATGAGACATGTGTATCTATTCAACTGATGACTGCCAAGGCTAGATTAGCACCTATACAAAGGTCTACGATACCACGTCTAGAGATTTCAGAATTTGTTATTGGAGTCAGACAAGGAGCAACCATTCTTGAAGATTTGAAGTTACAACTGAACACTTACTACTGGATAGATTCAATGACAGTATTAAACTGGATAGAGAATAATAATGAACCATGGGGCACTTTTGTAGAAAATAGGGTTAAGGAAGTGAGAATATTAAGAGATATGCGAAATTGGAAATACGTACCAGAGAAAAAGAATTCTGCCGATTTACTATCGCATTCTTGTTGCTGTTCACAACTTTTGGAAAGCCAGTGGAGTTAAAGAACCAACATGGTTACGTGATTATGAGGAATTTTAGCCATCTACTAAGATTATACACTCAGTCGAAGCACCTTTAAAAAGACGGAAAACTGTGATTGATAATACGAATTTAAGGTTGTCAAATGAGAAAGTAGGAGAGAAATTCCTGTATTTCTCGAAATATTCAAAGATTGTACATATGAAAACTTATATTTTAAGACTTTTAATAACTCTAGAAAAGGATTTTTAAGAATAACGGGTGTATTTACAAGCGATGAGTTGGAAAATGTGGAAAGGGTGATTTTAAGATTAATACAATCAGAATGACCAACTAAAATGAGAGATAAATATTCCCACACAATTCTATTTTTTGAAAAAGGTGGAATTTTAAAGGTGAAAACTAGACTCATTTTGGGTGATGATGCAGATGAGTTTCAGCGACCAATAATTTTTCCGGATTACCCTATCGTTCGGCGGATGATACAACCTCTAACAATAAAGTTCGGTGAAGGAAGTCAGAATGGCCGATCTGGCAACACTGGAGAAACAAAACGCTGAGCCTGGGTACCGACAGGTTTTGACCACCTGCCCCCACCGTTGTTTCGTTGAGCATCGTTTGTGTCCCGTGCAAGACTTGTTTTACAAAGTGCTTGTTTAGTGTGTTGGTTCTTAACTGAGAACAGGAAAATGAGCGAACAAAAGATCAATTTAAAGTTTTGGTTTAAGCTTGACAAGACATCGAAAGAAACTCATGCGATGCTAGTACGTGTTTATGAAGTTCTAGCACTGTCCATGAAGTGTGTGTAAGAGTGGTTTGCCCATTTCCGAGAAGGTCGGGAAAGTATTTCTGACAACCCCCGAAGCGAAAGACCCGCGACCTCCGTCAGTGACGAAAACATTGAGAAAGTGAAGAAATTACTCACGAAAGATTGTCGATTAACTGTGCGCATGATAGCTGATAAACTGCAGATTAACTGGGAATCCGGGTGACAAATCGTTACCCAGAATTTAGGAATGAGAAAAGAGCCACATCACTTGACTTAAGATCAGAAGCAGACACGTTTAGAGGCTTCAAGGGATTTTGTCGAAACTGTGGATGCGACACCAAATTTCTTGAACTGTGTTGTCACTGAGGATGAGTCCTGGTGTCTCAGATACGACTGTGAAAGGAAATGGCAAAGTATGGAATGGTGTTCTCCAGTATCATCTTGTCGGAAAAAGGTCAGAGCAGAAAAATCATGAAACGAAATCATCAACGATGCTCATCAAATATGATACGAAACGTGACGAGGCTTTTGAGCTCGAAACGAAGATTTCTTGCAAAGTTTGCAGTACATTTATAGCAGATCTCAGCGGCGCATTGTTATGGGAGATGACTATTTTGAAGGACAGTAAGGTAACTTTCATTAATATTTCATCTACGTTAATGTTATAGGACTATTCACCGAACTTTATTGTCCGAGTTGTAGAACATTTTCACAAAACGATGAAACATGGTGGTGTACAGGAAATACTAACTCCGTTACGAGAACGATACTGGATTCCTCGGGGGCAGAAGAATAGTTAGAAAAGTAATTCATAAGTGTGTGCCATGCAAACGTCTATCTGCTATACCAAAAATTTAAGAAAATGTACCACTACCTAGCGATTGAAACAAACGTGTAGCAGCATTTCAAGTTACGGGTGTTGATTTAGCTGGACCAGTCTATCTTAGAAACAAGGTAAAGGCTTGGATATCTCATTTTACCGCGCTGTGTATAGGGCCATACACCTGGAACTCGTAACGTCCCTTTCAGCAGAGGTCTTTATGCAGTCAATGAGAAGATTTTTTGCGAGAAGAGAACGATGCTCTATAAGAAACACAGATATTGTCACTAACTTCATAGGAATTTCGTGATCTTTCCATGCTCCTGATTGGGAGAGTGTACTAAATGAATATTATGTGCAGAAATTCGAGTCGCAATTCAATTCTCCTACAGATTCATGATACGATGGGTGGTGAGAGATGATGGTTCATAGTGTAAAATAATATTTAAGGAAATGCTGAGGAAAATCGTGTGTTACTTACGAAGAAATGCTTACTTTGCTTTGCGAGTGTGAAAGTGCAGTAAATGGACGGCCTCTAACTTATTTATCAGAGGATTCAAATGAGCTGAAAACCATTACTCCATCTCATTTCCTTCAAGACATCAAAGGAAGTGACACAATGGGCTCGAATATTGTTGATTCAAAACATCTGCTGAAGAGAATACGATACATCTGAAGTTAAAGAGATAATTTACGCCAACGATTTCAAGAAGAATATCTTAGTGAACTTATAGGGAATAACAAAGTCGCTTCAAAGAGAAAATCAGTCAAAGCCGGAGATGTTGTTATCGTTGGGTTCGACAATCTAAAGAGAATACACTGGCCTTTGGGTCATGTAGCGGAATTATTTCCAGGAACGGATGGCAATTGAACGAGCAGCAAAAGCTCAAAGTTATAAATTGACAAATCATCAGACCTATTCAAAAAATTTATCCATCAAAACTGAGTTCAACTGAAGCTTCTAATATGGTTAAAGCACATAGAATTTCAGAAAGTGGGAATGATGTTACCCAGTTACAGACTTTTGAAAACCCAGCTAAAATCAGCCTTGAAAGTAATGTTCAAAGAACACTTGTTGGGTGACACATTATACCATCAAAGATACTTGATTTATAAATATTTGAACTCTAATTACCTCTAACATATATGTTTAGTAATTTAGTTTAGTTAATATGCTTATGAAATAATACTTTTTAATGTATATATTTATATTAGTTTTGTATTGTCATTTATAACCTTATTACCTATTTCTGTGCTTGGACAGACTCTTCAGTGGTGTTATCGTGGTTAGCTGCTCATCCTTGCAAGTGGAAGATTTTTGTTGCAAGAAGAACATCTGAAATCTTAGATATCATTCCATACAAATTGTGGTCTCATGTTTCATCAAAGGATAATCCTACTTACTTATCTGGAATCTCCTAAAGACTTAGCCAATTCTACATTGTGTTGGCACGGGCCATCGTTCTTGTATATGAACAAAAACCACTGGCCTCAGCAGAATCAAACTGAACTTAGTGTTGTTGAAAAGGCCTAGAGTGAAACTAAAACTGAAATTTCCATTTAATGCCGCTACTGTTTGCTAACTTCCCTACTTGAATCCCTACTTACTCTAGAGGGCGTTCATTTGTAAAGGGGAGAGTGTTTGATGCACACGATCCCCACAGACGAGTCCTGACCAAATCTCCGAGCGGAGCTGTTGTAAGCGAGCGAGATGACACTCGTGTAAATAAATTGTTGTTGTTATACAACCTGATGTGTTTTTGTCTCAGGACAACTGTGAACTGTAATCTAATGATTATTGTCTAAGTTAACAAAAAGTATAAGTAAAGGAAGAGTGTGTGTAAGGAAGTAGAAAAAAATTATCCCAACATGTTATTACAAATTATATATTTGATGATTCATTTGAAAATGTCTCTTCTTTATCTAAAATTGTAAACATAATTTCTTACTATTTTAGATTCTTTTTCATTTCAGAAGTTTCACTTCTATTAATGATGTTTCCTCTAAAATAAGTGTGTGCCATGCAAACGTCTAAACATGTAATGATGTTTCCTCTTCAGAAGTTTCACTTCTGTTAATGATGTTTCCTTAATGATGTTTCTACCATATCTAAGTACAAAAAAAAAGACAAAGAGCTTTACAAATTGTTATAATTTATGTTCAATCTTTGTCAGGCAGATATAGAAAAAAATTAACAATGGTAAGTTTATTACAGCAAAAAGTTCTATTTATTCTTTGTGTCCTTTTCTGGATGAGAAAGGTATTTTAAGGGTGAGAGATCGTCTCCAGAGCTCTCAGCTAAATTTGAATGCTAAGCACCCAGTAATAATACCTGGTAAGCATAAATTGTTAGAACTGAGTGTAAAACAGTTTCATGTTACACATCTTCATGCTAGATCAAGCTCATTAGCAAAAAACTTTGAAACAAAATTATACGGTTCTTAACAGTAAAACTCTTATTCGAAAAATTGTGCATGATTGTATTATGTATCATAGATTTCCAATAATATGGCATTGACAATAATCAATTATCAGTCAATTGGTGGAGCAAGTTAATATATTTAAGGCGATATTTGGGGAGAGTCGCTTACATTTGTCGTTATACTAGCAATTAGTCGATAAACATAGTGTGTGAAACCTGTGTAACGTCTTCTTGAACGACCTATTGACTTTTAGTGTTAGTATATTGAGTTTAGTTATGGCGCAAGAGGCGAATAGGAATAGTTCCATCACACCCTCTTCTTCAATAATATTTCATTCAAATTTGACGTCCCTCTCATCAGTTCGTTCTTTTTTACAGCGTTTTGACATACACTAAGCGTACACATAGGTATGTACGGAATTTTCAGACAAAAAAATTCGGTATAAAAAGCAACGTTTTTAAAATCGTTACCAAAGAACGTTTTGGCTGAACGTTAAGCTCACAAAGCGGACCAGGGTAGCCACATTTGGCAAAAAACCGTTAAATAATTCCTGTAGCCAAGTATTGCTGTAGCCAAAATTAAATTATTAAAATATTAATTAAAACTTGTCGCTAATGTCTTAATATTGCATTGTTAGGCGAGTAAGAACGATTTCCAAAGTTTCGGAGCTCTAACTTGATGGGAAGTTGGTTAAATTAAAGATCGAAATTTTGATGACACACTGATAGACACACACCAAGTGAAATAAGTAAAAACGTTGTAAAAAAGTAATGGGGTGAGTTTTTATCCAAAGCTTACAACATTGATTTACGGAAGATAATGCTTATTCTTATGAATATGTAAAAAAAAGGATAGAAAGAACCGCAAATGCTATCATGTGTTTCAACGAAAACAATTACCTATCTTTATGAAATATTACTATTTCTAGTTAAGCTAGCTGTCTTTTAACTATCCACTTTTAGCTAGAAATTAAATTGGATTTCTCTCTTTCGTATTTTTCCAAGCTGAAATTCAGATATGTGACTTTGTTGCACCATAGTTTTTTTTGTTTTTTTACATCTATAACCTGCATTTGAACCGAAGCAACAACTGTGTCAAAAGGTTCCAAGTTGAATATTTTTATTTCATTTGGAAAGGACGTATAGTGAAAGATAACGCATATTATTTTCTTTGAATTATTGAAAACGCTCATAAAAACCATTCTTCAATTTTCTAACGGCATGTGAAATTACTCGGTAACAAAATAAATGCTTTTTTGACTCAGTAACTTTTTAAATCGTTGAAGTGAAGTAATTCACTTTCCTCTATATCTTCCATGAAGAATTGTGGCTTATCTTCGTGGCACTCTTTCTCTTTCAGTAATTTACTGTAATAAGTAAAGTTCGTCAGAATTTTTTCTATACATTAAGCAAATTGCTTCAAACCCTTTGGAAAGCCAGTGAGCTTAATTATGCAGCAGTCAATATATGTACTTAATTTTCATTTCCATCAAGAAATACAGCTCGGGTTTTTATGGCTGCCACAAGTTTCTTTTCCACAGTCTTATGAACAAATAGGGTGTATCTCTACAAAGTTGTATTTCTTCATGTACATTCCTGTCTCCGGATAACAATTATTGACGTCATAAATTTTAGAAATTTATCTTACATTTACAGAATTTGTTTATCTTACATTTACAGAATCGCACATACACACATTTTCATGAATTAACGACTAAGGGCCTAACTTGGGCAAATAATTTCCTTCTACCAATTCAACTAGTATATATCGTCTTGTGACTTTTTAATTTTCATGTGCATTTGTGTAACGTTCTTTTATTTCATTTTCGAGTAATGGAAAAACAAGAATATTCAAATATATTAGTCCTCTTTTGTGACCAAAAGAATCGTTTCCAATTAAAACTATTGAAATCAAAATATATTTAATTTCTGCCATTTTTTTTAGAAAATAAAATGCTTTATTCATTTATTTTTAATTTTCAGGAAGAACAGTTAACATTTCAAAAACTTGGTAGTCCTCCTCATGTTAACGTCGCTGAAGTATTTTGCTCTTTGACAATGTTCATTAATTGCCTACTTGTTGAGTGCAACGGAAAACCAAGCAAAAATATCTCAACGTGTTGCATATGACATATAAAAATATATCGTATTTTTCTGAAGTGCAGTATTTTAAGTATTTACTATAATTTAAAATCATTCATCCCTCTTTTTCATGGTACTTCATTTTTCTTTATTAAAAGCGAAATTGAAATTTATTCTATTCAAATAATTGAAGCAAATAGTTTTTAACTTTAGCTTACGACATTTCTGAAGAAAGAAAGGGATGTCGGAAAATTAAAAGTTAATTTAAAAGAACTACGAAAATGGGATCTATCCTACAAGAAGACTGATCCTCTATACTTTCTATTTGTAAGGAAAAAGTAAAATACTGAAAATATTTTGATTTCAAAGAGACTTTGATTACTTTGATTCCTTACAAAAATAATTTGATTTCTTACACTCAGCTACGAGAGAGATCAGGCGTTAATCGTCAATGGTTTTCTGAACGAATTTCATTTTAGTGCTTTAGAAGAAGTAGTAATTTCTATGACTATTGGTGTATTAAGAAGACATAGCACATTTGAAGCTTGAAAAAATTGATTTTTCAAATTCATTTAAATTAATAATAATAATTTCAAATTCTACGAGTATTGAAAGCATACCTCTTTGAAATCAGTTAATTAATATTCCCTAAGCAAATATATACATAAATATCTAAAGAGTGCCAAGCACTTTAAAAGAAACGTAATAAACTGGCACATCCATTAGTTTTATTTTGACTTGTAATAGGCTGCTGAATTTTTAAGAAAACTCTTTCACCGTGTGATAATTGTTTCATTAAGGTACGTAGGCCTGCTATGTTTTAATTTAAAGCACATGTTTATTACTTTAGTGTTTCTGCTATGTTATTGCATTAGCTCATTCAAGCTAATTTTTTTTTTATCAGATTTGCAAAAAATACCGAAAAATTATTTATTTTTATTATTTAATATTGAAATTTAGAACAACCATCAAAATTATCCCCTGTTTCCAGGGAACTCTAGAGACAAATCATATAAATAATCCAAACTCAGCAAAATATTCTGTAAATAATGGCAAATAAAAGGAAAACTACTGTTCGTTTTTTTCTTCAATAGACTAGATTTAATAAAGTTTTTGTTGTGAAGATCTTTTAGCATTTTCCTAAAAATATTCTTTTACAGTTAAAAGAAACCCTCTTTAACTTTACATGAAGTATTTTGAATTAAAATTATATTAAACAAAATTTCGGACAATCTTTAGAGTATTCTTTTCTCTTTCACATGATCTTCTTTCGCTATCCCCTATCAACACATTTAAAAGACACGCTTTATTATTGAGTTACTTTTAAATTACGCAATTTAACAAATAATCCGAAATTACTATTTAATAGCATACGATATAGTTAAGAAAACTACATCACTTTCATGAGAGCAATATGATACTAATAAATAGAATAATATTCATTCTGTATCAAATTCATTTACTTTATCTTTAAGAAATTCATAAAATAAGTGGTATAAAAACACGAGCAAACAGTCATAAAATACTTGATTTAATTATAGAAAACATGATAAGTATTTCGTAGATTATTTAATTTTAAAATACAAATTATTTTTCCATATGTTGAATTCCTATCAAATTAAAATTTTATCATGTAAACTCTTTGAACTTTGAAAACTCTTTGGATATGCCTCAAGACGTACTTTTGAACCTTATTTTATGCCCAATCAAAGATTTACTAATTCATCGACATTTTATATGCACTAGAATGCTTACAACAATAATATGACATTCCTCCTTGAAACATGCACCACTTCTAACATTGACGTGATTTGGCACATTAGAATAATTTATTTCTACATGCTCAAGTTATTGAAATTGCGAGAATGCTGTGCACGCGCAGGTTTTGAAGAAATTTATATCCTTGCAGCCATCAGAACACGGCAGAAGATGAAAAAAAAAAGTATTTACCACTGCAATGAGAAACCAATTCTCCACTAACTATCTCATATACATTTTATCCTGGAGCTATCGGGACTTCCTTTTGCCGTTTAACGAACAAGACACGTAGAATTCATTTCGAATGGGTAGAAGGCATCTCGTACCACGGTCCTTTCTATATAACTAACCATAGTTCACTGTTGTCTTTTTCTAAATACACGAAACTGGTATGTATTCATGTCTGCATTGGAACTAGGCAGTTTATATATTACTTTGGAATGTATGATAATTACAATTTAGGAAATATGAAATAAAATAATGTAAACAAACTTATTTGAAGACTTCTATGACATTTTTTCTAGCGAAAAAATTTCAGAAACCATTTAGCCACTAAAAGAACATCAGAGTTTATTCATCTATAAATTGCTGTATCAGATCACATTTCGAAACGTTTTTTGCCGTTGACAATGAATTTTTTTTTTGACTTTGTTACTCAAACTTCATCAAGTTCAGCAAAGACTTTTAATATAAATAAACAGATAGCCAAAAGAAATTTTCAAACAATTCAAATGCTTCCCCAATATTGTCGATGGACTTATATGTGACTACATCTTTTTCAATGTTAGACTGACAAATATAGTTCACCTCTTGGAAGTTTTTGTTCTTGGCCGCAAGAATTTCTCGTTCACTAGTTAATCGTGTCTTTTATATTTTGTTTGAATGCTGAGATATACATTTCACGCACATACAACGTATTCTTCATTCGACGGCACTAAATTGCAGACATTTTAAGACAATAAAATTCTTTTTGACGTCACATTAACTTGTACCTTCCCAATCCAAATAAATTTACAACAGTTGATGAGAAAATATTTCAGTTAGTCAATCATTTAGGAGTAGGACGCCCATATACGTAATCAATTTCAACATCTTTTCGTGTCGCTACATAGTAGAGTTATACAGACAAGCATTTATTTCGTCCGCCGGTTTTGATTTGGAATTACAGATAATGTTAGCTTAAAATTTTCTTCAAACAATGTTATTGCGTTCCAAAAGTGGACTCAGCAGTTCTTCTACCAAAAAAAATCAATTTTCAAAAATAAACACTGTTTAAAACTGAACAAACAATGAGAAATGGTAAGCTGTGAAACTGATGAATATTAATTAAGTATTTTTGGATATGTAGAAAATAGGTGTTAATTCGTGCTAAAATGTATTTTTCTCAAAATCACTTTCATAGCATATTTTGAAAATTTCAAAACTGATAAATAAACTATTAAAATAAAATTCATTTTAGACTTGGTACTACTCTTTCCCATTACGCTTTCTAGAATCCTATGTACAAGACTACTCCAGATAAGAATTTTTTTTTAATTATGGTCCAATTTTTAAATTATAGTGTTGTAAAATATGCCAAATTCCTTGTACAGCCTATTCTATAATCTATGGAATTTCTATTTATTCAAGTATTCAAAATATTTTAGATCATGTTCTAGATGCAAATATAAGAAATGTTAATTTGATACTATATTTACAGAATATTGGATGAATAGAGTTTCATATAGCAGAAATATTGGATATAGAATATTGGATGTATAGAGTAACTAAAGTAAATCATTTCAAAAGTTAGATTGATATACTTTATTTACTTGAAAACGGAATTTAAAAATGGTCTTGTATATTTTTCAAAATGATGTTATTTTAAGAGAGTTTTTCGAACGTATTCGTGTATCTTAAAAAGTCTTTTGACACAAATGTTCTGACACACAACACATAAAATACTTAACCATGCTAATGAATTGTTTATTTTGATTCCTAATTATACCTGATATTTGGTTGGTAAATATTTTTACCTTTGGGATTTAGGGTGATTTGACGATGAATGACACTATTAAAAATTTTGGAACAGTGGCAGAGACCTTTCTTAAAATCTGTTTTTAACATTAAATACTCTAAAGTGATTTTCATACAAATAATACTTTTTGAAACCCTAGAATTAAATAATGTATGCAAACTGTTCCTCTCATAACACTTTTTCATTCAGCAATATATGTATAAAATGTTCAAATATGGCGGGAAATTACGGTGTTATGGGGAGAGAGTTGCAAGAAATTGATGTAGTTAGCCTGATTGTGTCATAAGAGATTAATGGATTAATTTTTATTTGAAGAGTTATACTTCATCGATTTCATAGCGTTGCGTTATTACCACACTTTGTCTCGGTTTATTTTTACTCCATTTTCAAAATCCTTCATTTTCAATATAGTATTCATCGTAGGTGGATGTATCTTTTGCATCATCTGAATCAAGTTTTTTCTTAGAATGAAGTTTCATGAACACTATAGTTATTAATCTTCATCGATGTATTCTTCATCATCATCTTCATTTATTGATTATTCATCAGTAGATATATCCACTAGTAAAGTTTCCAGGTGTTTCATATCATCTTTATTACTTAGATTCCAATGCATTCTTAAATTCTCACACAAGCATTATTCAAAAGAAAATCTAAATGACTGCCAAACTTTTTGTACAATTTTTGCGATTTTTCTATGTTTATCAAGTGTATTAGTATTTGTTTAACATAAATGTAAATCAACAATTGCGCTTATAGCTCTTCCGATGAGAAAGTGACCAGGTGTTAAGAATTCAAAGTTTTCATCTTCAGCTGAAAAATTAGTAAGAGGTCTCGCGAATTGAAAATTCCATCAGTTTGAACAAACAATCTTTGCTTACTTATTTTGTAATACAAAGAGAACGAAGGTCAACACTTTCTGTTGACATTACACAATGCGCAATCCCGCTGAATTTCAAATCATTCTCACATCTGCCTGACACGTATATTCATAACAAGTTTCGCAACTATCCCACTCTTACTTCTCGATGCGCAACGTGTTTTGGTAATGTGTGTACTTTCATAAACAGTTTAATTTAATGATAATTAATGATATATATCCTAAGAAAAATCTACTTGATAAATTGGAATAAATTAAATAAATTATTTGCTTTTCTAAGTGAAATTATTTTGATGTAGCTTGCACAAGAAAACATAAAATATACCACATTTCTATTTTATATATTTATATATTTAGGCTCTAGTAACCTAAGGAAAATATCCTAATTTCTTACTCAATTATTATTTGATTTGATTAACTATAAATTATTAAATATCTACTTCAAACGATATTTTTTTTCATTTCCAATAAATCTTTGTCAATGTAAATATTTCTCTTTTACAGGTTAAAACACCACATACTAACTTCCACACTACGTCCTCGGGTAGATTTTGTGTCTCGATAAATTTATTATGCATCAGCCCCAGCTACACGGCGGATTTTTAGTGGTCTCGATACTGGAATCTATGACTCGACGAAAACCATAATATCTACGCATTTTTATACAATATTTGATTTTTACGTCACGTTTAGGATTTTAACCCTTTTACGATGTTTAACGGTTCCTTTTCTTACTATGAGCCTCTTTTGTAATTTGTATTTCGGTTTAAAGTTGAAGATATTTGAACAAATGTTTGGCGCAGCATATCCAGGCATGGCTCTTGTGCCATAAACCCGAAATAGAAACAAGCAGTGTTATATTGACATCTTGAATACTTTAGAATAACACATTTAAGTTAAATTTTACTGGTAGAATTTAAAAAGGAATCTTAATTATTGCAGGGACATGGAGGGATGGTATTATTATATTCTATGGCAATATAATGACAATAATATTTGTTTTCCGTTAATTATTATAACAGTTAAATTCTTGATGTACGTATTGAAATATAACTCTGTCTGAATAATAAAATACAGAACAACAATTACAAAGGAAATTCATTTTTATTTCATTTTAAATTATATTTGTTGGTTTCTAATCTTGCGACTTACGAATTGCAAATTTTGTCACATATTTCAAACAGTTGTTATTACGATGATTATTGTTTTTTTTTTATGTTAGAAGTAGGATTTTACTTATTTCTTAGTAACCTTGTTATTTTTCTGCAAGGCGATGTCCCGAATTTGATTCAGATCATTATTTCCGTTATGGTTGTCGAATTCATTAAGTTTTATACTATTTCCCAACTGGCTGAAAAACCCAGCTTTTGCTTCAGAGGCTGAAAAGGAATTAAATGATACAAAAATTGTCCCAATTGCCAGGTCACTTCTAGCATTAAAATTTTGTGGTGTCCCAGGCTCCAATATTCAATTCGTACCAGAGGCAAAACAAAATGATTTCTATAAGACTAAAAAATGCATCCTTGTTGTAAATAGTGTTAATGTAAAGGTTTTCGAACTTATCCTCGATGCTCAACTGAAAGCTATAAATCCTGTGGAAGCCATTTGTATCGAAACTGCACAAGAAAAGAGCAGCAAAGAAAATCCCAGTTGTTCAATTGCTGATAGTATTGAAGTCGTGCGAAGCGTTAAATCTTCATACTACGTTGCTCCTCAATAGAATTTTAACCACCCTCGTAATATTTCAGTAATTAAGACTGTTTTAAGTCAATTATTTTTAACTGCTTACATTTACGAAAAGCCAGAATTTAAGCATATTCTAAATTAGTTCTAGCGACAAAAACCTGGCAAGGGCAGTATCTTTGTGCAAAATTACATTTGGAAAATTTAAAACCCTTCACATTAGATGTTTCTATCTGATATTGAAAAATATATATACATATATAAGAGGGTTGACGATAGTCAGCGAGTCATCGCTTTTGCTCAGAATGAAGGAAAGAGTGGTGAATGAAAAGTCGAGATGAAGTAGACGGAAATTAGAAAGAGATTAAGTAGTTGGAAATAATGAATGAAAAAATAAAATAAATCAGAGGAGTACCCGTGACACCTTTCAGTATCAACACAATGTGAGTTAGATGTAACCAATATGAAATACAAATGGAGATGCTATAATCCTTACGAGAAGAGAAGTATTATTAGACAAATAATGCGAATCACTATGGAGGTTATAAGGGAGGAGACCATTTGGTTGTCTTGTAGGCGAGATTGAATTTTGAATGAGGATAGGTAAAAATAGTTTGAGCACTGATTTCATAATTGTGATTTAAGATGGAGACTAAAACATTTCGCGACAGCTTGGCGATGTAGTCTTCAATGGAATCAATGTTTAAGTCGTTACGAATAACTAAGTTTCTGATGTACCAGGGGGAATTTGTCATAATTCTTAGGATCTTATTTTGCATTACTTGCTCTTTTTTCATATGGGTGGTTGCGACCGATACCCAAAGGGGGGTGGCATAAGTGATAATTGGGCGAAGAACTTGTTTGTACAATAGCACTTTGTTTTTTAGAGAAAGAGGTTAGATTTGACAAATGAGTTTACTAGAAAGGCTTTAAAATTGTAGCGTTGTGAAAGAATGAATTAAATCAGAGAAATTTTAATAGGACCGCAATATGGAAAATGTGATGTACCGAAAAATTGAGGTTACACTTAAAAATTGTCTGTGCGGTGAAGAGTGTTTGAATAATTACGGTGCAAGGGTTGATGAATTTTAATAGAACATTAACTTTAAATGTCTTTTGAAATATTCTGTTTATTATAAGGAACATTTGTTAAAGAAGTTAATTTCAACAAAAGGAGAAAAAATTTGTGTTCACGTAATATTCTTACCTTAGAGTAATGCACATGTCGTTACAACACACCGTTGGTCGCTCTTTTACAGCTGACGTATTTCCAAAACACTGTTTTAAGTAGGATCATCTGAAAAAGTAAAGACATTTTACGACACAAAGTTGTTTTCAAATATTAATGTATTAATAGATTTTCGGTATTGATGTTAAAAATAGAAATTTAATTTAGAACTTCTTGATCAATTTTAAATAACATTATTATTTATCTTTTTATACTTAAATATTTTCAACTTCGTATCAAAGTATTTTAATTTCTATTAGAAACTTTTGTGATTATGAGCATTCATTTCTAATCATTTTTATTACAGGACGACACTTTATAAATATGAAACACACACAAAACACAGAAATTCAACATAGAATAGACTTAAGTCCTTCAGTGATCTTAACGCTTATTAAGGCGTGTTTCACCTTAGGGAGTTTTGTCGTTTCTGCTACAGGCGCTGATGAACTGTACACAACTTGAGGGCGCCAGTACTTCACAATAAAAATAATTTGAAAAAAAAGCATTATTGAATTAAAAAAAAAAACTTTTACACATAATATTTTTGATAATGTAATGCTGCATTCATTTCAATTTCGACATGATGAAATATATTTAAGTGCAACTGATTTTTTAACAGCGTTTGAGGTATTTAGGTTATGAAGCGAGAGAGGAAGAAATTAATGTAGACTGTTGGGTGATGATATTGTTCATCCCGAATCTACGATGGTTTGCTCTTACGCAAAGGGGCGGTTGTCTAGGGAGGTAATTTTACTACCGGATTCCCTGTGGTTTTTGTAGAAATTCATTGATGAGGCTCACAGTAGATTTAATTGTTTATTAGGATATATGATGAAGAGTGAAAAGTATTTACACTATGAGATGACGCATTGACCATTTCATCGGATCAAAATAGATGGCTGCCTCATTTAAGTTTGCCCATATTGGCGATGGGCCCTAGAACGCGCTCGGGCGTTTGAAGATTACTTCCGACGCGGGTAATGAGAAGAAGAAGAGAAGCGGAAAGTGGGGGAAAGAGAGAACGAGAACGAAGTGTCATTGAGTTTTGTTCTGGAATAGGTGGCGCTGCATGAGCTTATCACATGACTCTGATTCGTGGTGCCATCTATCGAGTATCGGAGGAACTGGTTTTACAGTATATTGGAAAATAAAATTCATTATTTAATAATTAGCTGGAAAATCCTACATAAATTAACTGACGTATTGGATTCTTGTGCACAAACATTAAACAAAACAAAACAAAATTAGCAGGCAGGCATCGGGACAGTATTTTATAACATTCCTCGTGTGTTATTGATGGCTTCTTGAACTTTGAACATCTTACTTGCTTATCAGTTTCCAAAGGGGCTTTCGTTTTCGTACGGCCACAAAATGTCGCTCCTAATTACTTTCCAAAGCAAAATGTTCAATGCATTTGACTGGTTTAACCTAATTTGATTTCTTTCAATCGATTCACAACACTTTCAAATTGAATTGTAGTCGCATCAATGAAGAATTAGAGTTAAGAATACGTATTGATAGATGATGTTATGTGGGATATAGAGCAATAAAGGCTATTTTCCCGAGAATAGAGATTAATACCTAAAGATTTATTTTATTTTCATCTTCCGGCAGCAACAAATGCTTGTAGCTTAAAATCTATTCATTTTATTAATTTTTCATTTGCTTCAATTTCAATAACTGAAAATAATATTTTTGTTATTTCAAAATTTTAGCGTTTATTTTAATTCCAACATTTAATTGAATAATTGAATTATTATTAAAATTGTTAATATTATTTTCTGTACGCTCAATTTAATTTTTAAAAAATTAAAGTTGTATTTAAATATTTGATATTCAGTTTTGTGCGCTCCAGTTAGTTCACGGAACAATGTTTTTTTTGAAATTCATTTCATAAGAAGCATTTATTTAAAAATGCTTTTTTTTGTCTCATATTCAGTTAAAATTTAGAATAACTGACAATCGTTTTTCACATAAATAATTTTTATTTTAATGTTTCCAGAAGTTAATGCATTGAAATAGAATTTAGTGAGATTTGAGCTGTTTAATGTAATTTAGTTTTTAAATGAGAAATTGGTATTTAAAAATACTAGAATTTAAAGATTTATGTACATAAAATAAATATATATATCCTTAGCTTTGTACGGTACTTAATCAACACGGTATCTCTTTTACCCTTATTTAGATGATAAACACTTACTGAGGGTGGGAGGGGAAGGTATTTGTGATTCTTGTTTATCAAATCATTTATAAATTAAATGAATATCGTATTAATATATTATTTAAATTCTTATATATATATTTACAATATGTCACTCCACTGTCACTGACTTCATACCCTTCAAAAGTAAATCAACTAATATTATTGAAATGGAAAATGCAGCCGACATATGTATTGGCACGAGGATTCATTTTCAGATTCATTAGAACGATGATTCATTCAAAAAATGAAGTTACACGTGCTCAACCAAAGGAAAGGAGAATTCGAACTTTTCAAAGCTGTTAAGAAGAGAATGAGCAGAAGTTGTAGTTGTTACAAATGTTTAGACAAGCCAATTTAAGCACAACTGCATTATACTTTCATTTTGCCACCATGAAAAGTAATTACTGAAATTCTGTTCGGAATCCGAAGATTCTGAAATAAAATTAGTATTACAAATGAACAGAAAAAAAAGTTTTTTTCTTTCCTAATTTAAATCTTTATAAAAAAGTTTGAATGAAACGAATTCCGAAACTTTAAATAAATTTACAAATGAAAAATAAATACTCTGAAGTGCTAGTTTCATTTCCAAGATAGTGTAGAGCACTATTCCATAAACCATCTTTATTTTTATTTTAACATGGATGAATATCTCTATATTCGGAATCGTCATTCAAATATTTCAATTATTAAAATTAATGGTGTACGAAAGGTAGTCCTGTGAAATTTTTTAAAAATTTCCGTAGAACTATTTGCAAGTTAAGTCTCCTGGAGAGTGCTTGTATCATAGCTTAAGAAATATTGGTCTATATAATATATAATTAAATATAAAATAATTACACTGTAATGCAAGACATTTAGTTTATGAAGAGTTTAATGTAGTGAAACAGTTTTCTCATACTTGTGTAATTGTAATTATTGAAACTGATACACAAATGTAGCTTCTATTAATTTTTAGCAAAGTTGTCGCGCACATTAATATATATTTTACTAATTTTCACTCTTTCTCAAACTCAAAGAAGACAAACAATAATGGACTGTATTTTTAACAAATATGAAACTCTGAAGTATTCTCTAATCGCCAAGTAAAAAAATTGAGGCTATCGTTTTAACGTTCCTGAGATGTCTTTACAATCTCTGAGTTCCAATTTATTCTTATGGAGCGCATACGCTTTATATCTCTCTGATGCGCGTTTTGACGCTAACAACTTTCTCTCTTACGGGCTCGTACGAAGTAAAAAATAAACAGTTAGGAATATACAGTTCTGAATAAACATTTCATATGTATTTTTGAAGTCAAAACAAAAATTTGGAAACAGAAAGCTATTATAATAATAAAAACTCTTATTCTGTTCATTCCTGCAACTCTCAACTAACTCAACTTCTCAGTATTTGACCCTAATAATAAAGAAATTTTTCAATCAATTCCATAAACAAGCAAGTTTTTAAAAGTTAACTGCACATTTTGACAAACTAATTGCTAAAATTAATATTTGTTATTCAATGAATTATTTTTATTAGAAATCAATGCTATATGTTTTACTAGTAAATTTTACAGTTAAATGTGTTAAGATCAGTGGAAGTGGCCTTAACAGATTTTTTTAACTCAAATGTTCGGAGATGGTAGGTCGAAACACTTGTGAACTCTCACAAAGGACTACCTTTCGATGGATTGTGGATCGTAAGTGAACATTACACCTTTATTCCTTTTGAGTAAATGAGTCTTTTTTAGGGAAATTAATGATGATCGCAATTCCTTTTAAATCAAGTGTCTAGGTCAAGTGCATTTTTAAATTCAATATGAAAAATCTAATTTTAAATTGGGCTTCGAGTTCAAGATATATTTGCTGGATTATAAATTAACTAACAAAATCAGAATTTTAAAAAAATCATTTTCATGAATATTCCGACATAAGATTGAGATCTTTATTAAAGTCAAATACAATGTATGACATCAAAGTAATCGTACTAGCACTATATAGGTCATACTATGTTAACTTTCCAGAAAATTAAAATTCAATTTCAGATAATTTTTAAATTGATCAAACTACAGTATAAAAGTCGCTAAACAAAAGCTAAAAAAAGAAATAAAAATTCCTAAAAATACTTTTTTCTTATTAATAACTCAGTTTTACTACATCAATTACGATTAGTAAAAAGAGAAACATCGTTTATTAAATAGTGGTAAACATGAATAGTAATTCAAAAATTTAAAATTCCCGGTATAGATAATTAACTATATTATTTCCCTGAAGTAAGATTCTGCATAAATAAAAAAATTAAACAATTTTCTTCAATAAATTGTGTTTCTTTGCATTAATTTACAAGTTATGAAAGAGACAAACAATGAACTCTATTATAAAGCGTCAAATTGGATTGGTTGGTTTTGAATAAACGCGAGGACTTATCGACGAGACATGTAATTTTTACTGATTGGTTATTTACTAACGTCACACTCAGAAGCAACACGAAGATTATTGGCGACAGACCTCACAAAACTCAAAATGCATCTGGACTTGCACTCCTCTCTCCAAACTTGCACACTATGTCAGGACTCGGGAAGACTTGGAACCTTGGCAGCTTAAGCATACATTACCCTTTCTACATGATGGGTTTTCCGTGGCACCTATGCTCGAAATTTTGATTGGACAGAAACAACGCTGGCTATTAGTATGCGACTATGATCACTAAGTTAGAACGCCCCAAGTAACTTTGAAATAAGCAGGGGGAAATACTGACGCCCCAGATATAGTGCCTCTTTCACTCAAAGTCAGCTCTGCATCAGTCAGAATTCTAAGACTCAGATCTGTGTATGGAAAACAATATTATGTATTTATCACACTAATATTTCACGAAATCAGGATTCGAGTCTATGACTCGACCTGAACAACTCCTGCCACGAGCACAAAGTTAGTGACATTTTCGCAGCAGCTTAAAGAATTGATAGTTTTTGTTAGTGAACAGAATTGAGCTTCTGTTCCTGGGTTCACGAACATGTTCCTTGGGCAACTAGCCAGAAAGGAATTCCCATCCGGACCAGTTATTAGGCGTTTTCACTTCTGTCGAAGAGTTGCCGAAAAAGAAGTCCTTTTGCTTCTGAACAACAATTAGCGAAGGTTGTTTTTCCAGTCATTTCTGCAATTGGTATACGACGGCTATTCAGAAAGTAAAAAATGTTTTGGATATAAAAGAAACTAAGTACAAGGGAAAAAAATTATTATATATATCAGGAAGAGTGACTAAAATTCTACTTTTCTACATAGTCACCAAACAAATTGAGGCACTTATCATAGCTGTGGATAAGCTTTGAAATTCCTTCGTCATAGAATTCTGCCTCCTCCGATCTCAGCCACTCTGTGCCTCGAACCCGCTGCTCCTTGTCGTCGTCACAATTTCGGCAACATCTTGCACAAAATTTGCGGTAGCCTTGCTTTTTTGTAACAATTTCAAACAACAAAGTCTTCGAAACTTGTGGAAAACTAAGCGAAAGCCCCGATATTATAAAACGGCAGTTTTCACCAATCTTTTTATCAACTTTAGCGATCAATTCATCGGTCACAATGTTAGCACAATCCACTCTTCTTTTCTTCGTGAACTTAAGTTCAGCCATTTTTAAACTGAATGCACCATTTCCGGATTGAACTTTCATTCATTACGTTGTTTCCGTACACTTAACACACTTGCCGATAAATTTCCATAGGTTTCAGGTTTTTTGCGAACAAAAACCGTATCTCAGCAGAACCACACAACTAGCTGTATTTTCAATTGCAGCGCACATTTTAAATTTGAATATTGAAAAACCGAGCAGCGTGGAAATGTTCCCTTTGTGATGGCTGGACGCCGACTGAGATGCCGAGCACGCAGACACTAATGTATACGTGATCGGCGCGCTCCTAGCGACGACAGACGGAAACGTTTCTTACTTTCTGAATAGTCCTCGTATGTACCGCTTTGTGTATTGAGTTTCATTTCGAAAGTTTCCATCGATATCATTGGCTGTCTCTAGTTCAGACGACGGGTCTATATGACTCATGAACTGCAGCATTTATTTATCAATATCGTGAATTAAGAGGGAAATGTTTTATAGTTAGAGTTTGAGGAATTTTTTGTGTTGGGAGTATATTTAACTAGGGTTGGAATGTACTGCCATTTTCATTCTAATTCTAGGTCAACGCTTCGGTGACCGTCATTTTTGGTGTTATTTGTTGCAGATCTAAACAGCCTAATAATGGGTCAGCAAATCTGTGTCTTAGACAACTGAACCAGAGAATAATTTAATACAAGGCCAGATGTGAGGCATATTTACTCTCGGGAAGGAGTTGCCTATACATTTGCAATGCACAACTATTTCCCTATAATACGTAATAATATTTTTAGCGCATCAATAAATCTCCAACTAATGGAGTAAAATGATTAACATAAGAGATGGCATATGTATTATTTCTACATGCAAATTCATACACTGGTCATTTGGAACAAGTGCTTTATGTGTATAACGATGGCTGTAAAACTGATGCACTAGGTATAATAATCTGTGTTGAAGACTCTGCATTGTATTATGATTAGTTAGTTTATATTTTGAGATAAATTTCAAAGAGAATTTTCATACAAATACTGCCTTTTTTTTTGTGTGTATAAAAAAAGTGCATCTTTATGTATTATTTTCGAGTTGAAATTTTCAAATGAACATTTCCCCAGTGATTCATTTGATGTTCCCTTTGGTTTTCATTTCACTTCAAGAAATTCATGAAATCCAAGTATTTTTAAGAAATACGGGTAACATAGTAAATTAACTTTTATTTATTTACATTTTTTTGCAGAATAAATCCAAAAATTCCTAGGAATTGTGTTTGAAAAGTGAATATATTATCGACTAAATTTTAATTCAAATTTTTTTTTATTCGATTGAAGTTCCGCTTATGCTGATAAAGAATTTTGTTTTTTTACAAGCGCCCAAAGCATTTGAAGTCGGTCAGTGGCTATCCTGTCTCCATGCTACAGAATTATACTATCTCCCCTGTAATCAATCTGAAATTCTACAAACAGAAACTTAGCATTAATACTAATAATATACTTGAATATTTCTGGAATTAATCCCATTCTGAAATGTTGATGCATATGAATATTATTTTCACATATTACTTTTCAAAAAATATTAGACTGTCTTAGAAATGAGAATCGATTTTGAAGGAAAAAAAACTCATGGGACCGCTTAATAACATTTTTTTTTTAAATTCAAGACATTCCCTATGAATGAAATTTTTTTCTTTAATAATTTCCTTCCAGCGATCATACTTTTCGCAAGCAGATAATGAATTACTTACATTTTATGCAACATTATGAATTTCTGCAGTTTCTGTAAACGCGTCTGCCAGAATTAAATTCAGACTGTATATTGCGAAAGACATTTAGATCATCATTGTTTTTCAGTAAGGTAATCGGTATTAGTTGATCAACGAATAAAACCATCCAAGAAATTGAAAAATACACTCCAATCAGAAATAACCCACAACTCCATATACCTCGAGAAATTTTAATTCTCTAATAGATTAACTTTCAGCAAAAATCCCACTCCCACCCAAACTCCAGTCACTAAACAGCAGCAGCCGTCATATGATAATTTGAGTGTTAGCATGGGCAGGCATTTTACTCCGGTTGCATTTATACAGTAAGGTAGGAAGTAACCAGTAGTTTACGACACGCCGAGGCGCTTAATTTAAAGTAGGGAGAGTATAGATGGGAGAGAAGTAAAAGATTTTATTCATATTTTTTTTTGTTGCATATAAGTAAATATAATAATAATAATATATATATATATATATGTGTGTGTGTGTGTATATTTATAATTTTTTTTTATTTGTTTCATTTTTTTTACCAACAAAGTTATATTACTTTTTTATTTATTAGTATATATATATATTTATCATACGAAGATGTATCAGTTTTTTTAATTTAATTTTTGTATTGAAAGTAGAAAGTTTAAGGATAGGGACGGGGAAAAAGTCAAAAAAGAAAGTCTTTTCTGAAGAAAGGATGTAGAACCTGAGATTAAAATCGTGGCCAAAGGACTATGCATGAATCAAGGATGATGGCTTTGGGGTGAAACTGGTTGAATTAAAGTTGAAAGCTGGTTGAATGGAACAATTTAGGTTAATTAGTTGGGCGAGGTATTAAGATGAAGAGTGTGATGATAAAAAAAAAATTAAGGAGGGTGTAGGTTAAAATAATTTTGGCAGGATTCATATGGGAATGGGTGGAAGCCACAGTTGGGAGCGAAGATGGTTTGATCCTGTATGAGTGTGTTTTCGTGAAAGTGGAGTGGGTTATAAAATCTAAGTGAAAGGTAAGCTATGTGTGTTTTAATTAGAGGAATTTTAAGGTCATTGTGTATAACTGAGTTACAAACATACCATGGAGCGTTGACAATGATTCGTAGGATTTTGTTTTGGAGGATTTGGAGCTTTTGAATAAGGGATTTGGCGGCTTGACCCAAGACCGAGGAAAGATAGAGAATAATGGGTCTAGTGACTTGTTTGTAGAGTAGTAATTTATTTTGAAGTGAGAGACAAGATTTACGCCCAATTAGCGGAATGCGGTTTTTAATTTTCTCCCAACATTTATTGGAGATATTTTGGATGTGAGGTTTGAATGTGAGTCTGGAATCTAGGGTGACCCCGAGGTACTATCACTAAAACTCCCATAGCCACCCACCTATATATAGTAAAATAGCATACCTCACCCTCGACCAATCACAGCGCGCGCTCTCACTGCGACCAGACTGAGCAACCAAGCAGGAAATCAATAGACTTCTGCTGCAATATTTAAATCTTTTAGACTTAGGAGCTTAAATTCTACTCTTTATTGATCAAACTTAACTCCACTAGTTTTATTAACTAGCGGTAATTATGTATATATACTTAAATTTCCATCATAGATAGCATTATTGTAACTTAAATGTAATTTTATTCAAAAGCTATTGCTCCGTAACTTAATTAATTTTTATATTTTAAACCTAACTCCTGGGCAAGAGTAAAATCAAAGTTCAGTCTCCCCTATATTTAATAGCCATTTTACTGGGGAATAAAGCCCGTGAGGGTAATGTACCCAAAAAGCATATTCGCTACAGTTGGTTTGGGTCTCGTAATTTCAAGACCAGTCGTGCAACAGGACTGACGTGCGTTAAATCTGTTCAAACTGAAAGTTCTATCGCTGACGTGGCGTCGATGTAGAAAGTAAGATCTCTTTCAAGTGTCAGTCTCGACATCAGACTACTACTAAAAACTGGAGAAGAACAGGTTGTATGATATTAACGGAACTTTTAGGAGGTGGTTTCAAAGGTTATTTTTTTAGTTATTGAAATGTGCTATGTAAAGGACTTTTTTAGAAGTTTAATGCAATATTGAATTTCATAAAATACAATTTGTTAATGCATAGATTTATGTTAGGCAGAATTCAGACAGCCGAAAATGATTAACAAAAAAAAAAGGTAGTCCTGTCCTCTAACTGGCTAAAACAAAGCAAAACTTAAGCAACGAACCATAAAAAAAATTACGAAAATTATACAAAAAAGAAAAAGTTTCAGTTTCGAAACGATAGCGAGAAAAGTCCCTTATGCTAATTGGTTAAAAATATCAGTAACATAAACAACGATATAGCAAAAAAAAAAAAAAAAAAAGACGTAAAGTGAAGAACTTAAACTTGTAAATGAAATAGAAAATTCACAAGTATTGCCTCGAGAAAGGCTTTCAAAGAGCAATGAAAACGCAAAGATAATAGTTTGCAAATTATAGATCAAAAAAATTGGTCGTTAAAAGTTGTTGGGCTGAGCTACATTCCAGGGTGTATCAAAAATCATGGGCAATATTTTAAGGGATAGTAAAAGACATAGACAAGCAATTTTCACCTTTACAATGCATAGACAAAGAGCAAGCGGTGTGTGTAACGTGAATTTTAAAGTTGTCATCCCTAGGTCATGATCTCAGTGCCTCACGTTCTGTAAACAAATTTTTTCTGGCCCCGTATTTATTGACAAGCTTCGTGGCAATGATTCACGATTTTTTTTTATTAATATATTAAATTCAATGTAATAAAAATAAAATAATAATATTTTTTATTACTGAATGTTGTTTTCTGCCAGCATCTCTTATTATTACGCACACACACGCATATATATATATATATATATATATATATATATATATATATATATATTATTCTATAGTGTATATATACCGTTTATAGGGACAAATGGAGGTTTTTTTTTTTTTATTCAGCGCACTTCAAAACATGTAATTTCGGAAAAGTAGCCAGAAAAAAACTGCAGCTATGCGCATTTACAAACTGCTAAACAAAATACATTTTATAACCGATAAACGGAAAAGAAATTCAATAAATAAGAAATTTAGCGCTGTGAAATCAATCAATTTAAACTTAATTTTTAGTATTACCTGGAGAAAACCAAAAGTATCTCCTGCTTAAATGTATTCCCCGGAAGTTTGGAGAGTTAGTGCTTTAAAAAAGCTCATAAAATTAGAGAAAAATAATTTTTTATAAGAAAATTCATTATTTAAAAAGTGTTAGTAAAGGGATACATTTCTATAGGAAATATGTAAGGTTTTGGATAACTCAGATTTAAAAAAAAATTCTTCATATGGTGGTATGCAGATATTACACAGATATATAAGGTACTTCCAATTTCAAGGGCAAAATATTAACAGATGATATTAAACATCGTAACAAACAATTTTCCCTTTACAATGTACAGGCGGAGAGTAAGCAGTGAATCACTCGACGACGCTGCAATACTAAGCATGAAGCTCGAATTCATCGTCTTTTCTAACGTGGATTTCAGGAGGCATGACGATGTCCAGTATTCAGGAAAAGGCAAAGCCTTTTAAATCCACGATAGATATACAGAGTAATTCGCGTTTCATGTTTTACATTCAGCACCGTCTAGCGGTTTACTGCTTGCTCTTCGCCTATGCAATGTAGGGGGGAAATTGTTTGTTTATATGTTTTCTATCATCCCTTAAATGTTTGCCCATGAGCCTCGAAATACCCAATATAGTTCTTTTTCTACTGCAATGAGAGATAACACAAAAATTCTATTCTAACAAAATCCTAACAAAAAATGCTAAACAATTCTGTGTCTCTCAGGGCTGAAAATATAAACTATTTCCTTTTCCCCATCTGTCCTAGCGCGTTTATATTAATTAGAAAATGGCTGCAGTAAGTTATATGCTGTAATGTTAGGTTGTGGTTCGAAGGTATAGTGAAATGAGTTACGACTTTTAAAACTTTATTTAAATATTAGAATAGATTTGTAGCATTCACAGGTAGGCCTACATAACAGCTCCCATGCAACGAAAACCTTCAACTGACTTCATAAAACTCTGTTTTCTTCCTCCTTATGGTCGGTACTACCAGCGCCGCGTGTCGGAGACCCTGAATCATTGCTCGGATTTGACAGAAGCACTACATATGCTGTGTGATATTGATATGCTTTTTTTTAAGATCTCGAAAACGTTGAATTATTCAAAAAGAGTGCTCATTAGCTCAAATTAAGCAAAATTCTGACAGTTTGGGGTCTAACATTAATTATTTCTTATCCTTTCCAGTATTCATTTCGTGGTACCTAAAATTTCACTCTTAAATATGGATATACGAAAAATCTTGACTATTCATTCACAAACATTCTAGTATCAAATAGTTGATGTTTTGCGATCTACTTGGGCCTGATCAGACAAAGAAATATTTATTTTGATTCGGTGAGCGATTTCTCTATATGTATGGAAACCTCAATTAGCAAAGGATGTTTTTTTACCTGGGATAGAAATTATGGACAATATCCGAATTTGGTACATTTGTCAAATTCTGTCTACCATTTAAGTTGGTGCTATTCTATCCAAATTGATATCAAACATTTCTAATCCAATTTTAACATTCAAATAATTCTTTGACGACATTTTTCTGATATGGCGAAAATGGTCAGTGGGATTCCATCATTTTCTCTACATTTGGTTGTTCGGGATTATTTTGAATGGATTTTTAAACGTGTTAAAACAGAGTATGTATGAAATAATGCTAAATACAGAGAAAATTATTAATTTATTATAGATTGATAAAATATGCTGAGAATATCTATTAATGAAGACGGAATATGATGAAAATGTTATCTACGTATTTGTTTTTATTTTTTTGGATCGTGTTTTCTAATATTATGTTAATACTGCCTTAAAATGAAATAAATTACACCCTAAATTTCAAAAAAATTATTAAGTGCTATAATTAACTTCCAAAAAGAAGAAACATTCTTAAAATGTCAATTTATTATAAATGTTTCACCATTTTGTCTTTGTTATAGGATAATGTGGTAGGGTTGTAGAAATCTATGTGATGCGGATAAATTCAATCCATTAGGAGCCCAAAAGCGAGCAGCATATGTATATCAGCGATTTTACAATCAGTGGAGCAAAGAGGAGAATATACGAGAAATTTTGTAAGCTTTAAACTTTATAATTTAAAAATTGAATTAATAATATTTAAAAAGGAACATTCTTTTATTCAACGAATTTTACTTAGGAATTTGAGTAATTACATTCACATATTCTACATCATTAATTTACTACAGAGAGTTGGGTGCTTTGTTCTTTGATACTGACATTTGAAAAAAAAAATAAAATTAAAATTGTAAGTATTGAGGAAATTCAAATATTCGTATGGGAGCAAATATTTTTTTCTTTTTTAAAAAGGAATTTTCTAAGAAAGGTATTTTATAGGGTTTAACACTACGTGTATGTGCATGGGATTATAAGTACAAACATTCACGTTTTATTTAAAGAACTAACGTACCAAACAGGCATATTTTCATAAATTCATAAATGAATTCCAGTTAATTTTTATTACGTTTCTCCTTATTTTTCAGATTTTGAGATTTTTAGCGGTTTATCAGAAATGTATATATTTCTTTTAAATCTTAAGCTCTATTTACTTTTTTGCTTGACATTTATTCTTGTATTTTTTCACAAAATTAATGTAATCACATTATAAGGTAATTATTTTAATAAAACACTACGAAATATTTAAACTGTCTCTGTCTCATGTGTATATGTACTTATATTCATTTTTAACAGTTCAAATCTTTTCCACTGTTTTTTCGTCTACAAAAAAAAAAAAAAAAAAAGACTTTCAACCACCCATCCAGACATTCATAGAAATTAACTGTTAATTGTTAATATATTTGTTCATGAGCATCTGAGTAGAATCAGACTTGATAGTATAAAATCAAAAGTTCGTTATCAGTTCATTTCCTTGGGTGACAGTTGTAGCCTAGTGGTCGTGGGAACGGTTTTCATTATCCTGGGTTCGAGACTTGGTGCCACTAAAAACCTACCGTATATCCGGGTCTGATGCACGGTACATCTATGGAGACTCAAAGTCCTCCTATTTTCATGATGAGAAAGTTAGGAGAGGGAGGTGTTAGTTCGGATGTCGCACTCGCCACTTGAACTAAGGATCAAAATTACGAGGTCCGTCTCCAATTTCCCTCGAATTGATTTTAAGTGCCGTTTTAAACACATTAAAATCAATTTTTACCAGCACTGATTCACTTTTTTAAGTACTTCCATTCGTAAAATTGTACAATTCGTTAATGTTACTAATTTTAAGATTGTACTGAAATTTCCATAATGATTACCACAAATAAACTGTAAACTATGTAGGCTCCTTCCATATATCTACGAAGAAAGAAATCCTGTATTATCCTAAGACATTTTGGCTCAGTATATTTGTACAGTGAGATAAAGTAAAAATAAAGAGTTATTTAAATTTTTGTAAATTTGATCTTGGATCAAATTTACAAATATTCAATCTAAGCGCAACCAAGTGTCCTTTTTAATGTATGGAAGTGCATATCCAGCAATATATTTGAAAAGATCAAATGAAATTTTTATCAATTTTATCCCAATTAAAATTTCAAAATATCTTTAGACTAGGATCAAATCAAATATGATTCACCAAGTTTTAGTTTTTATTAACGTCGTACTAAAAGCAACACGAGGGCTATTGGCGATGGACCTCGTAATTTTGAACCACGGTCAAGTGACGAGGAAGACACCTGACCTGGGCCCCCTTTCCTAACATCCACACCACGCCAACGGGAGGCCCCCAACAGATTTAACGTGCATCAGCCCCGGCAACACGGCGGGTCTTTGGCGGCCAAGGATCGAACCCGCGACTGAGCGAAAACCGCCGGCCGCTAGTCCACGACCTTGAACACTAGGCTACCGCGGCCCCATAGGATTCACCATTTTTCCATTTTAAAAAGTCATTTCTGTCAAAACATGTGTTTTAAAGTTTTTTAAACAATTGTAAGAATGTTATTCTTACTTCTTTTGTCTTTGTAGGAAGAGACAAAAGTTCTATTTTGTGTTTCAGATTGAGTTGGTTTTTACTTCTCACGAGCATTTCCTTTCGACCAAAAACAACTTACTCGTGACACGACGTCATTACATCGTAATATGTTCCAGACTAGATTAATACGTCATATGATTGTTATGAATTTCGCTGCTTTCTAATCAAATTCAATATTAATTTTATAGACATTCAATTATAGTGTCTCCTAGAGATTATCACAATCACGGGAAATATTCCAATATTTAACAAATGCTATCCTTTATTAAATGACCAGTCAATCTCACTGTACACTAAATAGGGAATGTGTGGATTTTGTTTAGTTATCTCTCGCTTCTCATCTTTATTTATAAAGTATTTTTCTATTTCTTTTTATTTAGCCAAGTTACGTTTGGTATGACATTACAGAGTATATCCCGAAATAGAAATTGGTTTTTAAATAGAAAGAATCTTTGAAAAGTTTTCATTGAAATCGCATGAAAAAAAATCCGAAACTTTTCTGTATCACGTATGAAAAAGCTCAGAAACAAAGAAGTGAATTATTAAATCCATAAGTACTTATACAGAATTCTTTAAATCACAAATGCCCAGTGCACATTGTGTTTTTTGATAGTATCAGAACATTAAGAAAACACCGGGATATGGCTGAACGTACGCTTAGAATGACGTTATATTTATCCAAATCTTATAATTATTCTGGTAAGCTATTTTATTTTATTTCTCATAGTATATCAGCTGTCTTTGACCCCCTTTTTTGTAAGTTACGATATACACCGCTAAAAGGAATTAAAAAAATATTTGAACAGCTAAAACATTTCATTTTTGTGAGCAAAAAAATATTTATTCAAATAAATCATAGTTGAAATATGAACTTTAATATGGGAGTACCAAATACATTACAGCTAAAAACTTCATTGTGCCTTAGAATTTTTTTTTCCTAAAGTGTTTAAAATGTAGATCAGAGGGAGGTGTTGCATTGAAAGGAAATTACAATTGAATTCTTTTCGAGTTAGGATCAGAGTTTTGGAATAGAGGGTATAATTAAAAATAATAATATAATAATCTACACAGAATATAATTTAGTAATTCCTTCCGGTAATAATGGAGTAATACGGGAATTGACATTGTTGAACATGAATAAATTATACTAGCCTCTAAAACATAATTATTTAAGAATGATTTTTTATTTACGTCGCACTGATAAACAAGAATTTATTTCTGCATAGGAAAGGGCGTGAATAGGAAAGGGCGTGAGGTGAGAGAGAGTGAATGTATCAACGTGAATACAGAAAGGAAGAAAAATCGCCAGATTGATGTGCACACGATGTTGATACTCGAGTTAAGTGATCCTCTGAGGACTCATATATATAACTCTGAATCAGTGTACGTGTGTTTATTCAAGTATTGTTTTTATTGTGATAAATACGATGTTCATTTTTTTCATCGCCCGTTCGAGCTGCTAAACAACCAGGGAAATGGTAAGAGGTAGGGACCTACAGAGGATGGCTTCACATCCCTCTAATTTTTACTCCAAAAGGTACCAATTTATGACGAGTTATTACTTGACGCTAGCTCGCGAATGAAAGATGAGCTATTGGCACGTCAATATAGACGGTACAATCGATGCTCTCGCCGAGTGCGAATTGCGTAGTGGTATTCACTTTCCGCAAGAAGAAAAGAACAATGTGGATGATATTTTTAGAAAAATAAGCCGAATAAAAAAAACTTTAAGAGCGATAACATTGGGCTTGAATGGTGTAGACATTTTAAAGACGGTCATACCAATGTTCACGAAGAAGGGGGACAAGAATGCAAGTCTGTTCAAACAAACCTTGAACTGCAAGACGATTTAGGCTACCGGGGTATGGGGTCCTGCTAGTTGAGTTTATGTGACCGGGGACTGATATTAATACAGTTGTTTATTCACAGACTTTCAACTTACTTCGAAACTCCATTTGAAAATGGAAGACTTTTTGAGTTTTGGAAGAAAATTCAATTACATCTCGCTTCCCTTGCGGCAAAGTTTCTCGAAGATGGTGAAGAAAAACTCGTCCACCGATGCCAGGAACTTCATGGTGATTATGTTGAAAAAAACTACTTTTGCGCGTAACTTTTGGTAATAAATTCCTCTTGTTCTCTTCTCTTGTCTTTTTTTTATAATTCAACGGTATTTTAAGGAAAAAAGGGCCTGCACTCGTACAAATTTCAGGTACAATCTTTTGTTGGGTGAGATTTAGTTACCAATCACACACATAATAAAATTTCCCTTTTAGATTATTTTTAAGCACAAAAAATATACTTTATATATCTGCATGACTGAAATTTTCTTTGATCGATTAATTATCTCATATCGAAGGCTCGCAAACTATGGAAGAAAGCGAGGGTATCACATTTTAAATATCAGAAAAAATCCAGCGTAATAAGGCACTGTTCCTTTTCGGTTTTCAGTTGCTTTGTGCAATTCAGAGTTTCACATTCTGAAGTCATGTGATTGTGGTGGTCACAGTAAAACAGGCGTCATGGTTGCGGTCTCGCGACGGGCTTTGTTTTCGTCGAGTCCGTGGTTCGTAATTTAAAAACACTTAAGACCCACCGTGTAAAAGAGCTAATGGACGTTGTATCTGGTCGAGGTCCCAAGTCTTCTCTTTAGTATGGTATGGAAGTTAGGAGAGGAAAGTTCCATCTTAGGTATCCATCCTTAGTCTCGAGGATTAAAAATCCAGCAGTTGCATGTTTTAACAGAATTTTGTAAGACTTTATTACAGATTTCATCTTGTTTTTATTTTTTCTTTATTTGCTAAAACAACAGGAAAAACTGGTTTCATTTTAATTAGAAATGGATGAATAATAAAAAAAAAGTTTCAATTGATCAATGGCTTTGTTTTATTCGTGATACAGAATTAATTTTGTAAGAGAATACGTTTGTGGAAACGGATTGGCTTGCGAAATCTACAAATGAAAAATGTCCAACAGCTGCATGAAAGTTTTTATCCGTATAAGTATTCGTAAATCTTTGAAACTAGTTAATTCATATCGATGAAGAAAGATGATGATCACTTAAATTCTCAACCTGATGTCTAAAACACATTACGGTTCATAAGATCAAAATGTTGATAACAGGCAAACTGTCTTGTTTCTTCTCCCGGCAGGGTGACCGCGGTAGCCTAGTAGTCAAAGTTTCAAATTCGTGGTCGGCGGTTTTCGTTCAGTCGGTCCTTGGCTGCCAAGGACTGGCGGAGTAGCCGGGGCTGATGAACGTTAAATCTGTCGGGGCTCAAAGTCCTGCCGTTGGTATGGATGTTAGGATGAGGGGTGTCAGCTCAGGTGTCGTCCTCGTCACTTGACCGTGATTCAAAATTACGAGATCCATCTCCAATTTCCCTCGAATTGATTTTAAGTACCATTTTATACACATTGCAGTTGATTTTTACAACCATTGATTCCCTTTTAAGTAATTCCATTTGTAAAACTGTACAAATCGTTAATGTTATTAATTTTAAGATTATACTGAAATTTCAAAAATGATTAACACAATTAAACTGTAAACAATGTAGGCTCCTTCCATATCTCTACAAGGGAAGA
>BMAW01075734.1:0-30949 GCA_019974015.1 Nephila pilipes
TCACGCTTAAATCGAGTTAGAGATCTTTTATCTTCCTTTCATTTTTTTCCCTTTCATTTCCTCGAGGTATTTCCTTTTAAAAATGCGGTTGGACTTTTCTTGTCATTGCTGGGATAGGCGAGATGAAAAATTGGAATTTTCTTTGACATATTTGCAAGAGGAATTGTCTTCGCGAAATATTGCCTCGGGATTTGAATCACATGTATAAATGTGGTGAGATTCTTTCAGAGGATAATGAAATGAAATCTTCTTAGGTTCATTCTTTAGAAAGCCTAAAAAGGAAAAGAAATATTCTCACAAAGTAAAGAAATACATAAATTTTTTAATGGAATCTCGATTTTCCCACTATCATTTTTTTTAGATTTATTTTTTGATTTTGTTAGTGCATAAATGTCAAGTGTATTTATATAGACATTCTTTGGCCTATATATGAAATTCGAACTACTACTTTTCTAAAACTTCGGAGTTATTTATGAGAAAAATAGTTTTCTTTTCTTGTAAGTATTTTTATGGAAATATCTTTATGAAGAGAAAATTGCTTTTTATTAGATTTTTTATAGGTTAAATTGTTCAGTTTTCTTTTTGCCTAAGTTTTATGTAAGTAAATGAAATACGCACATCTCTAAAACTTTTCTTTTGATTTTTGTTTCATTTGCTACATGCCCTTGGATAAACTTTTGTGAAATTTTAAATACATTTTTATCTTATTTGATTATTTTTAAGAAAAGGTACATTTTTTATCCCTACACAATATATATTTCTCTGATAATCCTTCAAATTTGAATATAATTCTCGAACCTTCACAAATTTTAGCAAAATATTTCCCAAACTTCTGAATTAGTTCGGAATTTTTTCCCTCATTAATGTTTGAATTTTAAAATTTCTAAGAATTGTTTTTAGGTAAACATACATAATAAAATTTGTCACACTAATTTGAATTGTTTTTAATTTTAGGTTGTTAGTTAATTGTTGAGAGACTAATAATATTTTCAATAATTTATATAATAATATATTTGGATATAATAAGGTATTCATTTATTATTTAAAATATTAACATTGTTGAATAAAATAAAAGATTCGAATTTTATTACAGTTTGCTTACAAAATTGCTTTAAATCCCATATTACTCTTTGAAACAAAATAATAATATCTAAATTTAACTAATTAAGCCTAAATTAACTTTATGATTTCGTAATTTGATTTAGCTCTTGTCTAATAAATGGTATTGTTTCCTGTAAAGTTATTTTCGTAAGCATATAAAGAATATATATTATGCAAAAAAGAAGGAATTTAATAAACTTCATTACAGCAAGAGATCGTTGCAAATAAAAGTGTAAACAAAATCGCATCTTGTTTATTTCTATTATAACTGATTAGAAAGAGAAAAAAATATTTTCATCTAAATTAATCCCCACCTATTGAAGAAAATGCATTTCGAATCGACAAACATCTATAAAGAAATTTCAAACTGGGTATAGTAATTGAAAAACATCAAGATTCAGCGAGACATTCTAGGAAAGAGATAAACATCCAAAGAGATAAACAACTAAAACCACGTAATTACATAGCAATATCATGAGCTTAGCAATTCTTTGAATTGGCAGATGAAAATACTTCTACGAAAAAGTTGTTTACTTCTCAATGCTAAAGGATTTGCTTCAACAATGAAATGCATCTATATGGATATTTAATGAGAATCTATCACTTTAAATGCGAGAATCTTTGACGAAAAAAAATTCTAGGCTACTTAAATTTCTCCTTATATAATTTAAAATGAATAACAGTACCATTTTTTTAACATGTCTTAAATCTGAAAGAGAGAGAAAAAAATGTGTTGTGATGTATAGAAACCTTCAAAAAAGGAGAGAAGCTTATTTTTATTTACACACTACACTGAATTTATTCTTGGTATTTTCACTAGTAGTAGAAAAGAAAAAAAATAATTTTGTGAAATAAATTCAATAAAGGAATTCTTTAAGAGAAATTGGCTTAGTACGAGAAGAATATAAAGTGAGCTCTCATATATCGAATAAGGAAAAAAAGCGATTGTAGAAATCAGTATCAGTCAGGTCTCTATATTTCTTATATAATATTAATAAACACTGATGGAAACATACGAATCACATGACTCCCTACACGTTTAAACTAATCTATACCTAAATCAAATATATTTTAATTATAGTTAGGGATTTATTTTATTATCAGTTTGAATAAATTTAACATATTGAGCATTTTTATACGGTACAGTATAGACTAATTTACGATCTGAAAGCTGCTGTATTGTTGAGAATCTGTAATTCCACTGACATTAATTAATAATTATCCAGGTTCATCTACTGTTTGAAAATCAACACGAATAAAGGCAACAATACAGATATTGATAATATCTTCTACGGCTAACCGGAAAGCAAAAATTTAAACGCTTTAAGCAGTTAGAATACGAAAAATTCTGGAATAAGTTGAAGTTGTGAAATTGCTGTAAGATATCAGCCATTGTTCTTTGATAGAACCGACAATTGTTCTGTATACCCAAGCCAGCAATTGTTCTATACACGATTCCGCTGTTATAATCTTGTATTTTTCCCTTTAGCCCAGTCATATTTATGATAGTCAGTAAACTGGGATTGTATAGCCTATTGTGTTTGCTTCTCTGTATAAATGAAATAATTTGCACTTGTGAACCATGTATAGCTCTGCCAGTGTGTTTATAATTAAAACATTCCCTAATTAAATGTGTTTTGATTATAACTAGATACTTTTCATTATATCTCTTTGGGTTAACTTGATAAGCAGAGTAATTTGTGAACAATACAGTATTTTTTAATTTACAAAGGGGAAGAAGATATATCTTTGAAAAGGGATCAATAACTCTCACTGGAAGGAAGATACATTTTCTATATAAATTAACCTGTTTTTCAAAGATAGTAAGCAAACTTAAGTAAAACTTCCATTAATAAAATATAACATAAATAATTGTTAAATTTTAATAACATAAAGAATGCGATTATAATGATTTAAACTATCTCACGACTTAAATGGTTTCATTTTATAACAAAAAATATAGAGGGAAACAATGAAAACATGAATTAAATTAAGATATTACAACCTATTGCTGTTGTGAACTCTGCTCAGAATGGAAATATTTTAAAACGTTTCCTATCGTTATATAAGCATTCATACGTTGATATCTCTCTGTACTAAAATCCCCCATTGTTATATATTAACGAATGGACTGCCTCTACTTCCCACACAAATTATTTCGATTCAAACACGTTCTCTCTAATTAAGTGTAAACATGCAATATATAACGCCTCCGTTTTATAAATTAAGCAAATGTAAAATACTAAAACACTTTCAGCATTTAAAGAACATGCAATTAAATTATTATGCACTGTTGTATTCACGATATATCTACTTCAAAGAGAGAAATGTCTCTTCCTCCCACGCAAATTCTTTCTATCATAATCTACTTCTCACCATCATTCCTATTCCTAACTTCACAAACACGTATACATACATTCATTTTAACTTTCAAATGCCTCGTTCGAAGTCACTGGGAAATGATTAAGAGGTTAACTACACAGAGTCGTGCTCCAGACGTGTCATCGGGGGAGCAGAGCCTATAAATATTCAAGTGATTTGCGAAATTCCTCATTCTGAAATCAGACAATTGAATACTTAGTTAAAGATGCTGATTGGAAGGATTTAATTATTTTTGTATTCAGATCTGAACTCTTTTTGAAAGGAGTTAGAAAACCGAGTTAATCATTGTTGATTACGGAAATACCTTTAAATTTTGATTTGTTTTAAATTAAGTGTCTCAGACACGTAGGATTCATTCAAAACTATAGATTTCGATTGTAAAAGCATACATTTAATTTTAAATACGTTAATTTCTGCACGAATATTTGCATTACTAGCTAAAGAATACTTTTGTTGTTTACTCCAATAATAAATAAATGATTTCTCGTTATTATTTATGATACTATATGTATATTCATTCTAAATTATTTGAGAACCCAAAAAATAATAAATCCAATTATAATTATATTAATGTACCTCACAAATAATTTTTTTTCTGAAATGTTTTGCTTCAAAAATAAATGAATTTATTCCGTTAAAGTCTATTTTAAAGAATTATATTTGCAGAATAATTTTATTATTTTAGAGCTTGCAGAAAATTTATTCCACTATTTGAGATTAGCGTTGTGACGTGTATTGTATAAATGTAGTGAGTAATAAAATAATAACACATATACTGTTTCCAAATAAATAATTCAGTGGACGCTTTCCAAGAAAATAAATTATACAATGCTCAAATGAATACAATGAAAATTATTCCTCTCAAAAATATAATAGAAGCCTTAGTACAATTTAATGCTGTGGGATTAATTTAGGATTATAAATAAAATTTAAATATATGAAATAAATATAATTTTAAGATGAATGCAGGAAGATTGCTATTGAGAATAAAATTATATCATTCACGTACGCTATAATGCATATATGCACTATTCTGCAAGTTATTATTTTTTAGCTCTTTTCTATGTAAAATCATAAATACTCTTCTTAAAATAATTTTTAAAATAGGAAATAAAAACATTGAGAAGAAACATTGTAATAAATAATTTAATTTAGGTTGCAAAATATGTTTGAGACATACTTAGGAATATTTAGAGCTTTCTATTTTGCAGTTCTAGATAATTCAAGATTTTTAAAAACTATTCTGAATCTAATTATTTCTAATGTTTAGCTAAGGTAACTGGTCATAGCAACACGCTCTTCTGTATTTAATTAATTTGGCCTTTTTTTTTCTTTTCGATTTAGTTTTTCACTGAAGAAAACAGATTACATTTTGTATCATAAGATTAAAATTAATGTAAGAAAATATATTTTCTGTTTCAAAAAGGCCTGTAGTTTTTATTGCTACTGTAGAAATGAATTTTATAAACATTAAACTCTTCTTACGATATAGAATGATAATCAAATTAATATAGAAGAATAGAATTATAATCAAATTAATTGAAACAGTATTCAGCTTTGTGTTGTTTAAAACCTTACATGTGTATTTTTAAATCTGTAACTATAATCCTCCTTTCTCTTTAAATTTCTTTTTAATATTTTTTATAAAATTATCAATTCTGTAAAAGAAAAATATCGAAAATCAAATAATGTTTGGATAATTAATTAATTCAATATCTGTTAGACTGATATTAGAGAGGGATTTCTTAATTGGAGGTCCGTGATAAGATATTAAAAGATCTTTGAGTTTTGAGGGAGAAAAATTAAATTTTTAGTTTTATTTTTAATATTAAAACATTTTTGTTTCATACTTGTTAAAATCTTGTGCTTGCTTGCTTGATTGATTGTTTATTAAAGTCGTGCTTAGAAGCAAAGTGAAAACTTTTAGCGACGGACCTTGTAAACAATGAGTAATGGTCAAGTGACGAGGATGACATTTGAAAAAATCGTGTATGTGTTTCCTGTTCTTACAAATATGTACAACATATTTTATGATTCTCCATTTTTCATCTAGACCAAGAATCTCCAAACGTTTCAACCCGAATGTAGTATTAATTGTCAAACAGCAGTTTGGGGGCCGACCACACATTCAAGGTTCAAATAAAAAAGAATCGAAGCATAGATGTTGTTTTTAATAGTTTATTAAATATTATTTTGCTCAGTTATTATTTATAACACGTTGATACACTACATATGAACACCTGTATTAGCAGTAATGGTAAAATTGTTTCCTGGATGCTTAAATCGCAGACAGTTTTGTCTTAAGATTTGATTTCCCTAAAGTCAACAGTGATTTGAGATTATCATCAAACAAGTTTGTCCACAAATTGTTCTTCACGTTCTTGAAAATTTTCGTTCCAAAAATTCAAAGGTACCTTTATGCAAAAGTTTTGATATTAGGAAAGTGTTCCTTGGACAAAAACTGGTAAAAACCCACCAGTCCTTAAGGAGGTCATTTGCTAGCAACTGAATGGCATCCATCTGTAGTTCATTTGGGCAACTGATCACATCTGCTTTAAATGGGTTTTAAAACAGTCTCATTATTCTACCTTTAAATACAAGCCAGAAAACCACTCCTGAAACTGCAGCTAGAGGTCTTTAATGATCTCGCAATTCAAATGAAACGAGGAACTTAGCAGTTGCTTCAGCCATGAAGACCTTGCACTGCAGAAAGATCATCAATTTGTTGACATGTACTTGTTCCTAAAAGAACAAGACAGACAAAAAGAAAAGAAGACAATTTTAGATTTGAAAGCCTTTAGGTGGTTTAAAAACTCACCTGTAGATCAGAAACTAAATTTTCTCTATTTGAAGTGTTAGGATCAGAAAATTTAAGGGACTAGTTACCTCTGCAGCAAAGACCAATTTCCATACCAAATCTTCAACAGAAAGAAAAGGCTTTTGCTTGCCTTTACTTTCCAGAAAGTCACATATTCCCCTTCTTAATTCAAATACTCTGCTCATTCCTTTCTCACAACTTAGCTATCTTATTGCAGTATAATATCGTTAATCTTGCAATTCTGTATCTACATCTTTCAACATGTTTCTTAAATGTCAATGGTTGAGCCCATGTGACCTTGTATAATTCATCATCTTCACCACAGGATTCAGTACACCACTAATGTCCCCATGTTTAACTCACAAAGCTTGGTGATGAATTATACAGTGAAGGAACATTGGTTGTGGAATACTTTTCTCATTACATATTTGCTTCACTTGTCCAATCAAGCCTTTCTTTATGCCATTCATGTTCTTTCCTCCAGTTCCCTGACTGTTGAGTCAACTGAGGTTAGTCTAGCCTGAGTTATAATCATCAATTATTTTTTTTATTCATTGAATATATCCTCTCCAGTAACAATGCCATACATGTTATGTAGGGAAGCCAGTTCTTATATTATTTTCGTGCCTTTATCTACAACTTTAATAAACACAAGCAGTTAAGAGGTGGAATATCTGTCCAGTGATTCTCCCATTGCAATTGAAAAATGGCGCAACTTGCTTGCATTTTTCGCTGTTTTAGTTCCAATGTTTTCAGCCATATATGTAACACGGTGTGCAATGGTATTTGCACCTGAAACTTCATTTTAAAAATATTTTGACTTTTCAGGGCAAAGTTCCTCAGTCACCTCCAACACACATTCCTTCACTATTTCACCATCGATAAATGGTTTTCCACTTTTATTCAGGACGTAGGCAATTTCATAACTGGTCTTAGTTAAGGATTCCCTTTCATTTGAGGATTTACTAAACATTGTCATCTGAGTTGGGAGTTGATTTTGTAATTTAGAAAAGTTTTCGGCACTGACTTTACCCTGCAACTGTGCAAATTTCTTCTGCAACTGTGCAAATTTCTTCTGATGTTTGCTTTGATGATGACAGCGCAGGTTGTATTCTTTCATTACAACCACCGTTTCGTTGTAAATCACTCACAATGCAGATTTGATGTCAAAGTATTTCAAATACAATCCTTTTTGAAATTACCGACACTCATCGTCTATTTTTTTCCCTCTCCTCGGTCATTGTTGAGTGCTAAAATAAAGTTACTTCAACATGAATAAATATGGAAACTGAAAGTATCTTGCATATAATATCACTCAAAAAACCTCATTATGCAAACTAATTTTGTAGCAATTATAGCTGCAAATGACACGAAACAATTTTTTTATTATTTCTTAAGTTAAGTAAACTGAATATAGTCTCCAAATGTATCCGCTTGTAATATGATATACAGATTGCTGGTTTTAATGTTTCTTCTTCAGCATATTCGGAAATTTTTTGTTAAACTAACGACATTCCCAATACTTTATACACTTGTTCATAATTACGCGAAGGAAATTATCACTAAATAAAATAGAATGCATCATATTTCGCAATTAAACGCTAACTGACACCAAAACCTCCTCATCCCAGTAATCAACTGCAACTGGCAAACTGTAATCAAAACAATCAAATCTTGAACATGAGCAAACCATTTAAAACTTCTGTCACTAGATAGCGTTATATTATCTGAATGACTGTGAACAGAAGTAGTAAAAGTAAGCAACGAATAAGGTTTTTCAATGTAGTGATCGATTGGAAAACATTACGTATTACTGCGCAGCTCTATTTTGATTCGACAAACATGTAATGTCCACGTAAGCGGTGGCTGACCTGTTATTTTCTTGTTCATTAATGTTGGGAAGGCATTATTTTTAAAAAACGTTTAAAAAGAGAGAAGTGGAGTTTCAATCGTTAAAACAAATGATTTATGAAAGTTCAGATAGAAACTTGAAGTACATTTAAGATTTTTCCTTTTCTATTGAAAGTTTTAAAAAGTAAAAGTAATTTAACTTGAAAGAGTTACGGTGATACAGTTAAATCATCATACAAACATAAAAACGCTTATGATTTGTTAGCATTTTTATTCTTCTTGTTGTATCCAATGTTTGCTTTTATCCTCATAGAAATTTAAAATTGCAATGGTATTTAAAATTTGGTAGAATTCATTTAACACCCAAAAAAAATGTTTTCTCAATCTCAATGAATCCCTTTCGTAACTCCTTGTGAGTTCATTAATTATTTTTAAATTTCAATTTCAGTTTTATTCTTCAATTTAAGGATCCCTTCTAAAGAGCATTTTTATTTCGTGAACGTATTGTTAATCCTATGAAAATTTTACTCTACATTCTCAAATCTCAACTATTTCATCTATTTGAATTCAAAAAAAGAACATACGGAAGAGTAAAAATAATGTAGGTTTCAGCGAATTTGAATTTTCAGTTCGATTCTTAAAAATATTTTAGAATAATTTTTAAGGACCGGAAAACCCACAAACGAGTTATTAAAGTAAGGGTAAAAATGAAACGAGTCATTAAAATAAGGGTGAAAATGAAACGAGTCATTAAAATAAGGGTAAAAATATTTTTAAAAATCTGAAGACAAATACCAAAAAATTTTTTTTTTTTTTTTTTTTTTTTGCTATTTCGGATGCACTTTTTTTTTTCATTCTGATAGATTAAATAGTGAAGATTTGAGAACTGTAGTATTAATTCTATAGAATTAACATTACGTTCACGAAATCAAAATAACCGGTAGACGAAATGCTTAGTGCACAAGCCTTTTACTAAGCGGTGAATTCTGACACATACTGAAGCTCTAATTACTAAATAAAAAATAAGATCAAATTAAGGTTCCATGTGCAGGAAAATAAACATAGATGTTTAACCGAATGGAACTATTCAAACTCGTTAGGGGGGAATATATCTTCAAATATTTTCTGCATCAAAAATGAAATTATTTCAAGTTGCTTATGATAAGATTACGCATCATAATCTAATTCAATCCATGAGTTCTTTCAAAAGAATTTTGTAAATGAAACACTCCAAATTCTTTCTGTCTCCCAAAAGCTATTTCCAGATCTAACTCTTTGAGACACTTCTCATTCTCTTGCTAAGCTTTTCACTTCCCTTTATTTTCTTTTTGTCCGTGTTGCTTAAGCATTCTTTTGACTGTGTGAGATCAATACAAAAGACTCCTGTTTTAGTATGTAAATGCCATGGACTCTGAAAAACAAAGTTGAGCTTTTCTATCAGCAAGATCTATCTAATAAAGAGACGGATTCAGATCATACTGATAGAAACGATTTGCACGATGCATTCGGAAAGAAACTAGCAAATGATGTTAGATCTATCTATACCACATTTGAAAAATTTAGTGACTTTTTTTTCCTTGAAAATTTTTGTATACTTTCGTACATGACAATAATACGCTTTTCTATACTTATTCGCTCGACCATGTTTTTACTTTAACTGAGGTTTTACAATCAAAATTAAAAATACGGAGTTAGTTGAATACATATGTCCATGAAATATACATACTACAGTCACATTCTATATTCATAAAGATACAAATAGAAATAATGAATGTTTGCTGCTTCTGAAAACTCAACATGCACAATTTCTTCTACATCTGCAGTTAAGTTATCCATGAAAGAAAACCTTAGCTTATTAATCAAAAAATAATAATAAATACCACGTGTTGATTCCCTTCCGTACTAAATACGAGGGTTGTCTGAAATGTTTCCGATCATAACATGAAGAGGGCAGCACTCGTCATTAAAAGCTAGGAAATATGGTTGCGCATCTTTTGACAGGTACTCACCAAAACTTTTGCCATTTTAGACTCTTAGTTGTTGTTTGATTATCATTTGAGCGAATCGATGTGAACGATTTTGTGAATTGGACAAAAACCTAGTAGCGAACTGTCATTAAATATTTGTTTTGTAAGGCATTACGCCAATGCTAATGAAAGGGGAATTCTCTAATGAAAAATGAATACGAGAACTCTGCACCCTCATTTACCATCGTAAAACTTTGGGCAAATGAATTTAAACGGAGTTATACCAGCTTGGGAGACGATGAACTTTCGGGACGTCCAAAAACTGCAACCACTGACGATAACATAGCAAATGTTTTCCAAATAGTGCTAGACGACCATCGAATTAAAGTGAGATATATAGCAAAGGCTATGAATATGACCAAAAAATATGTTTGTCACGTATTGAATCAAGATTTGGGCATGAGAAAGCTGTCCACGCGTTAGACCAATAACGTGTTCGAATGATCATTTCCAACGCTTTGCTGGCACCGTTTAGGCGCAATAAATCAAAGTGTGGGCACCGATTAATTATCGTAGTTAAAACTTCAATACACAATTATTCGCCAGAAACAAAAATACAGTCAAAATAGTGGACTGCGGAAAGGGAATCGGATGCAAAAAAAAAAGCAAAACCTTTTTTTTCGGCTGATAAAATGATGGCGATTTTTTTTTGGAATAGTCATAGAATTATCTAAATCGATTATCTTCAAAAAGGAAAATCCATTGCAGGAGCAACTACGCATCATTATTTCATAAGCTGAAGGCAGAAATAATGAACGGCCACATTTGCAGAAAAAAAATTCTGTTTAATCAAGACAATATGCCGTCTCACACCTCAATGGTTGTCATGGCGACATTCCATGAATTACGGTATGAACTGCATGACTACCTACCTTATTCCCCCGATCTAGCCCCAAGCGACTCCAATTGGTTCCCTAGTCTAAAAATGCGCCCGGAGGACAGAGACATTCATCAAATCAGGAGGACCATCACCTTCGTGAACAATTATTTTGCAGAGAATGACACAGAGTACAATTTAGACGGCTTAAAAAATGGGAGCATCGCAGGGAGAAATTTGTGACTTACAAGGAGACTATACAGAAAAATATAAATAAATTTGAAGAAAAAATCCCTTGTATTTTTATTAGGTGGAGAATTTTTCAGACCACTCTCGTATATTAAAAAATATTAACAAAATTGTTGAAAAAGGACTTGATTATATTTCCTACAGAATAATACGATTATACGGAGGAAATATATTTAACCTTTACAACACGGCGGTGCGTATGCTGTACCAAAATATTTTTCTCATTTACTTCAATAACAGTACAACTACTGTACAAAGCTATTCAGTGATAGTTCATCTCTTTTTCCCGGAAGAATTTTCAAGACCCTTTTCACGACTGTGCTATTATAGTTCGAAGATGGGTAGGCGTATTTTTTGCCAACGTTATCAGGTTGTCTGCACACTCTTTATCATTAGCGACGTTACAAACAACCAGTTCCGATTTTTGAAAATAAATACTTTGATTGATAATTTTACGCTTTTCATGATGCAATAATTTTATTCCTTCGATTTCTTAGAATTTTTCGGGAAATTTCTAGCATAAATAGAGACTGAAAATTGATGAAGGATTTAGATGAAGAAAGTTTGATGATACCGTTTTAAAGTTTGGAGAATAATTAGAAAATAACACTTTTAAAGACAATAACGAAGCTGATTTAGATGTATCAGCAAATTTTGACATATTAAAAAATTAATATACTTTTTCCTTAAGATTAAAAATTCAGAAAAATATTTATAATATTATAAACTGTTACACATTATTTTCATTGGAATGTGTGAAATTAGTTGAAATTTTTGCCTTTGTTTGCTGTACTTTAGATTTATTCCCAGTAGCTTTCAAACGTATTCAGCTGAATTGAATTTTTTTGTAAAATTTCACTGGCTCATACTTGATCACAAAAGGACCGTGGTAACCAGTAGTTATGGTCGCGAACTCATGACAAATAAAAGTAAAATATATAATCCTTTTTATTTATGTTTGATTAATATATTCTACTTTCTCAATATTTCTGAAACGCTGTACATCAAACACTAGAATATATGTATTTCAATTTTAGAATTTACTTAAAAAAGACATGTATGTTAAAAAAAATTCGCAATACTCATAAAAATAAAATATGCACTTGAAATTTTTTCAAGTCACTTGATTAAAAAGGGGAACGAGCAATTTAGGAAGTAAATAATATTGCTCCAAATATTAGGATCCTTCGTAATAGTGAATGTGATTACTGACCAAAACTCGGTAACCTTTCTTCTTCCCCCTTTGCAGTACCACATGTGGCGAAAATGGCCATACAGGACTTCCAAATGGGGAAAAGAAATTTTCTCCTCAGTCCAAAAAAGATCTATTGGAAGAAATATTTTGCCTCAATTTCATTCGACTTCCGAAGATTAATTAGTACTACTTTTTAATAATTATCAAACCAACGATGGCGAAATCTGAAAAATGTTTTTTTCTATAACGGGATTATTTCATACAAAATTTCGACCCCAATTAGTGGGCTAAGGCATTGATCAGTTATGTTTCTAACGTGTTTATTTTTCAAAACATATTGACAAATTGATTACATATTTATATATATTATATATTTTTGTTTTTAGACACACACAGTTATATATTTACAATTATATATAACACAATTACATATTTTTAAATTTTTGTGTGCAAAAATTACTTATAACTTGTTACGAAATAAATTGATTTTATTTAATTACCTTGATTGAAATACAATGCATTTCATGTACTTTACCACAGTATACAAAATTAAAATAAAATGCTTTATTATAATGAATTTTTATTTTATATTCAATTTTTTAAGAATTCCTGTTAATTTTATTTGAACGTTTTGTGGGATTACAAGTGTAGAAAAAGTCTGTAAATTTACAATCGCTGGTCCGAATCCCGGTAGCACGTAGGACCCGTTGTGTAGCGAAGCGCCTTACATCCGTCTTGGCTTCAAATTCTCGCTTTGAGATAGCGTGAAAGTTAGGAGTGTAATAGGATTCCAGCTCAGATGTCCTCCTGGTCATTTGACCGAGGTTTAAAATTGCAATATACATCACTAATAGCCCTTGTGTTACGTTAATAAACAATCAACACAAGGACTATTAGTAATGTATATTGCAATCTAGGTGAAATGTTAAAAAAACAATCAACCAATCAGCCAACTTTTCCCATTGTGTCATGTGAAGACCTCATTTAATTTAAAGTAATTAAATGGATAATTGTAAAAAGTGATCTAATAAATCTATCAAATGGACAAGAAAAATTATATTTTTAAACAATAGGTGAAATAATGTTTTTAAATAATGTACTATTGTATATCTGTAAGCAATGGTCGATTGGATGCATTTGAATAATAAAAGAATAGTGTTTTTAAAGAATAAATTATTCTAAATAATTTTGATTCTGGGATGAATGTTATGAAAGGATGGGTAATATACATAATAAATGATTACATATATAATTAGAGGTTTTAAAATAATGAATGGACGTTTACAAATAATTTAGGATTATATGATTAATTTTCGATTTTACGTTAATAATTTAGGTAAGATACGGACGATTAAATGTTTGTTAAATAATGAATGATTAAACGTTCTTTAAAAAAAATATGGTTTTTGTTCTTCAATTGATCTGTCAAAAGAACAGTAATTATTTCATGGGTACTATCATTTACGGATTCAACAAATTCAAACCACATGCAAATTTATTTGCATAAAAAGCGAACTGTACTGTATATCCAACACCTCCTAGATACATCTAGAAGGTGTTGATATACTTCGTTTATAATTTTGTTTCAATAGAGAACACTACAAAAAATTTTAAGCTAAAATTAGAAATTTTTTTTTAGCCACCAAGAAGGCTATTGTTATAGAGAACCGCAAAATGTTGTAGATGACCACTATTCGATATATTATCGTAAAAGTTTTTTCATATTTGTTTGATGCCTGCTTTCCCCAGTAATGAACTTAAATTTCAAAAATATGTCACAATTTATTTCTTTTAAAATTTATTTTGTGTATTAAAACAAAACCTATATAATATAAATTTGTTGCCTACATTCACCAATAAAGAATTTTCTTTTCACGAGATTGTGATTGTTTATTTACGTCTTATTGAGAAGCAACATGAGTGCTATTGGCGACGGGCCTCATGATTTTTAATCTCGGTCAAGACCACACCTTAGTTCACCCCTCCCTCACCTAACTTCTACACCACGCTTTCGGGAGGACTTGAGACCTTGACAAATTTAACGTGCATCAGACCCGACTACACGTCGAATCCTTAGTGGCATCAGGGTTAGAACTAACGATTCGACGAAAGACGTCTAGGGCAGCTTGGGAATCTTGCCCTTACTATCGCATACCACACATGCCCACAACAGGACGTTATGGTCAAGGGTGCCATTTTTTTTTACAGCCTAGCCCCTCTCGTAGCCATTTCTGGCACACTGACAGCACATCGGTACAAAGACGACATTCTACGATCGGTTGTGTTACCGTTCCGTTTGCGACACTCAGGGCATACTTTTCAACAAAATAATGCCCGGCCACCCACGGCATGTGTTGCTATGAATTATCTGCAAGCTTTCCCTACACTTCCTTGGCCAGCTAGGTTGCCTGATCTCTCTCCCATAGAACACATTTGTGACATTGTAGGAATGTGACTGCAACCATTCCGGAATGTTGATGATTTAGCTCAACAGCTGGAGACAATTTGGCAGAAAATTTCTAAGGACACCATCCGGGAACATTAGTCTATGCCACACTGGCTTGGTGACAGCTTGCATCCAAGCCAGAAATGGACCAATGGCTTATTAACTTCTTCCATTTGTAACTGCAAAACTCTGAAGTAAATCAGTCAATTGTTCTGAAATTTTAATTGTTTCTTTTTATATGTATGTTCTGCACATCTAACAATTTTTATCGCAATCAATCGCATGAAAACGACGCACCAAGAACAACTCGTTCTTGGAGCGTCGTTTTCATTATTATTATTATTATTTTTATTATTATTGTATAATACATACAAAATCATGAAAACAGACAAATAACCGTCAATTTCAATTACTTTACGAAAAATAAGAGAATACAAGCTGAAGGTATGAACACAATCTACACAATTGCTTATCACAGAACAGCGAACATCTGATACAGCTTTGTTCGAGACGAGGGAACTAATACTGGGAAATACACTCTAGTATAAAAAAATCACATCCTTAATCATTCAAACGGATCCATATATACCAAACTCCAATCACTGTTTGTTTGGGGCCACTCAAAAATTCTCTTACATAAAACGCAATTCAAAACACATCACAATCGAACTAAAATCTTTAATCGCAAAACATAACAGGATGCAACATTTTTATTACAGCAGAACCATCTATATGCAACAATTTAACTATTGAAATTGTCGAGCAAATACGACATTGAAAGTCGACGTATGAAACAAACTGAACACCTAAATTATCAATTTTTTAAGAAATCGACCACTTATTGGTTTAAAAGAAATTAACAAATCCGAGACAGCATATTGTTTTATCTTAAATTATTGATAATAACATCTTCAAATTCAAAAGCAAACGAAAAAGCTGCTCTAAAATCGAACTAGAGAAAAAAAAATTCATTTTCAGGCAGCTCACTTAATTTTTGAACTCAAGGGGAAAGACAGAAAACAATGAACAACAAAATTATGTGACTATATTTGAAAGCAACAGTCCGACAACCACGAAGTTTTCATTTAAAAATTTAACATTATTAATCTCAGATCAGCATTCTTTTTTTTTTTTAATTTTCAATCTCCCCTGCGACAAAATCTCGCGAAGATCTATGCACTTTACAGAAACAACCCAAAACAAAATTCGACATCTTCCTTTTAACACATTTAATAAGATATCTCCTATAAGAATGCCACCCGCATTAAATACCAACAAAAAAAATATCACTATGACTATCCCTTTTCCAGACAAGACCTCTAATTGCAACCTAATGCAAAGCAGCTTCATGTGGAACAGATTTATTCTGTATTTCCTCCCACTTTATTGAATTATACACAATAACACATTTAAGAGAGTACATATTATGAAGAACATTGTAATTATTTTGGTCCATATGTAAAATAGAACTAAACGACAGGTACAGATTAGCGCAATCTACGCCTTTCACACATTTATTACAATCGATCATTACTCTAGATCCAGCATTCAGTCATACAAAAACGTAATCTTACGTGATCTTGCTCTACCAATAGTTAGCGAAAATCGTAATTTTACGTTATCCGCTAACTATGTGTTCAGAAAGTCAAAATACATTCAAAACTCCATTTCCTCCAAATCCGTTCAGATTCGTTTTCCATCTACTTTAATCATACAGGAAGCTACAATTCTAGACACAATTTATCCATTAACCTTTTCTGACCATAAATTACATCACGTCACATGAATATTCAAGAACATAGGCGTGTTACCTCCCATCACCTGTTTACACAATACAGACCTATATATAACGTCACCATTACCCAACAACACCTATTTCTAATTCTGCCTCCGTATCAACAAACTTGCCAAGTGCTGCAGTTGGTAGTGAATCGTCTCTGTCCTGTGGGGAATTAGTTGAAAAGAAGCCATTTCACATGTGTCAACTCTGGGACGCAACAGTATCTTTCGTATTCCACTGATATATCGCGCGACTTGTTGGCAACAGTGCGAAATATTCCATTTAGAGAATTACCCCTAGCTGCCGTTGATGTATATCGCCAAAGAAAAACATTTCAGGTCGGAAACGTGAGGTTGATGTGAAATGAATAATATTCTAATCCATGACGTGACTAGGGTTCGGTGCCATTCAAAGTCGAGTTGGGTGTGAATTTATAAGATAGAGTTTTACTTTTTTTAAAGTAAGATTTAAAGTATCTGCATCAATGTCGTGCGCTGCCCTCGGTGTAGATTTTTCTTATCGTTTTGAGGTTCTATGGCTGTAACTTATTCATGCATGTGTTTTTATTTTTTTCTGTCAGTTCAAGAAGGAGAGAGAGAAAAGCTTGTATATTTAAAATAAATCTGATAAACTAAAAATGTTAAAAAGTAACTCAAAGAGTGCAAAAAAAAAGGAAAAAAAAAATGAAAATCTCACACACCTAGATTGAATTTATCTTTTTCTTAAAAGAAAATATAGAATAATAAAGAATATGATTTCACTTTTTATTTCATAAAATTTAAACGTAAAAATTGCTTGATAGCTCATTAATGGTTTATGAAACGTGAAACAAGAAATCTAGTTTTTACTGGCATTATATTATATTAATTTTTTTAAAATCTACGCGCCCTAAATTTCTAAAATTTCTTAAGTTTATCAAAATAATAGGAACAAATTAAACTTTCTTTATATAATTATTTTACTCGAACGCCTAAATTAAGAGAATTTAGTTCTGACATAAAAGTGGCAATCAACAAATACTTAAGAAACTGTTAAAATAAAAAATCATAAAAAGCATTTCTAGTAAGAAAGTAACAATTCTTTCTAGTGATAAATCCTGACAATAAACGCTTTGAAGGAACCTGATAGTAATACAGTCACTCTTATCTCAAATTGAAATTATGATCACTATAATGAAGTTGAAAAAAATGAAAAACGTGGCTACCAGTACTATTCTTTAAGTTTTTGTAAGAATTTTGGTTTTATCTGTAGGCTTTCACTTCCAAATTTAATATTTCACAAAACATCGCTGTTTTCAGGTCATAGAGCCAGAGAAGGTAATAAGACCATTTTCCTATTTTGCTCACTATAAAAAAATCCATTTCTACCACGTTTTCATTCACTTCAGAGATCGGAGCAATGAAAAAAGACATTATTTATTATTATTATTGTTGTCACATAAATATTGGAGCCGGTTGAAATGAACACACAATAGATATCTGAATAGCGTGATTTATTAACAGACTAAGATTAACTACCCTTGAATGAGAATACAAGGGAGAGGGGTGTATATTAAATAAGAAAATTAATAATTGTTATTGAATCAATTAAATTAATTGCATATTAAATGAACTCTGGAACTATAGACGAGCTCTTTACCTCTGCTAGTAAACTTCGAAGCATTATTATAAGCAGAACTTTATTTCTATTTGAAGTGAGTTGAATGAGAAAGTAAAAAAGAAACCAAGTTCATATCAAATTTACTCCAGTTTCCTCTAGTCCTCTGTTTATTTTATGGCGTGTTAATCAGGCGATGAAAGGAAGAAAAAATACAATGCAAAAAGGAAGTATAAGTACAATATTAAAAATAATGAGAATATGAAATAAAATGTTTCGTATGCTGGTATTACATCCACTAGTGAAAGTAATACAGCAGCCATCAGTGGTCATAATACTTGCAGTCATAGGTTCCCAAAAACACTATAAATAATGTATGAATGATAGATAAATGATTTGAAAAAATTCATCTCATATTAATTAATATCATATAAAATCTAACTAAGTTATATCTTTGATTTCTCAACCATCCCCAAAAAGATGTAAACTTATCAGATCAAAATAACAACTACTGTCCCCAAAAACCACGAAAGTAATGATAGTCTCTTCTTTAGGAAAGGTTATTCAAAAATCCCGCTCGGTGCATTGCTATCGCTAAGAAGAAATTGGTGCATTTATAAGCTATGGAAACGCAGTTTTTTCCAAAGTAGAGACATTTGTTGGTTATTACCTTACATTAAAACAATAGTCTTATGAATAAGTTACTATAGAGACTGTTTAAAAAAATTTTGCCTCGTTTTATTGGCGTAAAATACACACTTCAGTAAGCTGCGCCAAGCATTCTTTAATTTACGAAAAATATTGAATGTAGACTAAACTCTGTGAATACAGAAAAGAAAGAAAAATGTGGGGATTGACAAGGAGAAAAAAGAAGAGTTGAAAGTAGACAAGGGTTGTTCAGCATTCCGGGGAGGCGTTATTCGTACTTACTAGATAGGAAATCCCGTGGGAGAATGAAAATAACACTCGGGAACAACAGGGTCTTAAACCCTGTATTTATCAAAAGAAGGTAAACTCTTCAGGTGAATATCATACAGAATGTTTCCTCTAAAATAGCAACAAAAAAAATTATCGGCATTAAAATTATTTCCTATATAATGAAAATTCACCAGTAAAGATAAACTGTTTTAAATTTGTTAGTGGAAACAAGCATGGGAGAGAAATAATTGGTATGTTTGTTATATTTTTACATTATAAATTCATTAATATTTAAATTATATTGTTCATTAGCAAGTTGTATATGTATATATAACAGACAGAGTGAGAGATGTAATTTTTTAATGCTGGTATGTTAATATTCAGTATTGAATCAATTATAAGTGTAAATAAATTAACTAAATGCCATTCTACAGCAATACGAAATCTTGTAGAGACAAACAGATCTAACATTGAATTTTTCAACATTTTTCATGCAAATTTTTCTCATATATGTAGCGTTAAAAATTTTATGTTAACCATACTTTCATAAGAAGTGATGTAAAAAGATTGTCTTGATAACCATGATGTCTATGAATTATTTCAATGCATTGTTCAGTGCTGAACTGCCTGGTAGCTCTTTTTAAAAGAACACCAACTGAAATTCAATTCTCTTTAAAAACTGTTGCAGTTATGACATTAATTACTAATGAATGAGATTTTTTTGTAATTAAAGAAGCATAATTATTTGATAAGTACATTAAACAGACCGTTATATCGTCTTTTGCGCTATGTCAACTAATTCATTATGTAGAGAAATGTTAAAAAACTAATGTAATCAACTTTTTCTTTGTTACGTGAAATTTTGTCAGATTTTAAAGCATTCTATTATTAAATCAGTTTTGAGACAAGACGTTAGTGATAAAAAAAAACAGCTCAGCAAAACTTAACGTTAAAAACAGCTCTAATTTCCCAAATAAATAAATCCAAAGGAACAAAATTACCAAATTTTCAATAAAACTTAATATTTATCATACCGATACAGTTAGTTATTTCTGTTTACCTTATAAATATAAACACAAATTTGTTTCTCAATACATGACGAGCAAATTAAGGTATTAAACGATTTAAAAATATTCTTAGACATACGCGCAGGCTTTCTGCGCACGTCTCCAATCACTAATTTCAGACTTATTTAGAACTAATAATAAAAATTATGGTCCTAATATATCTTTACTATTTCCTTCATTCAAAGAGGATAAAATTCTTTTTCTCAGAGAACTCTTCACTCTGACCTGAAAATTGATGCGCATATTCAGAGCTATTATCGACTACGTGATCAAAGAGATGGGGAGATAAAATGAGAAGGAAGGCATCTGCTGCTTCTAATATCGTAATCCGTACCTTTTTCACGAAATAAATAAAACTCTTAGTTTGAGTACTAAAAATTTTAATACAGTACATAAATATGATAAAGTATAATACTGGTATCTTTTGGTTCCTGTTGTAAACATTATATTTTACATTTATGTATATATTTGCTTAGTTTAAAATAACAGTTTAAACTGGAGATTTTTTGTTTCTATTAACGCTAAGTTCAGAAAAATAAAGGCACTTTTTTTAAAAAAAATTCTTAACATTTTTGGAAAGGTTATTACGTGAAGAGAAGAAGTGATAAATGCCTTACAGGCCCATAATTTAATTCGAGTGTCTTTAAGTCTTTTCATTTTTTGTGATGATATTTTAATAGCAATCTAATATATAAATTTGAAAGTCTGTCTGTTGTTTGTTTGTTTGTCCTAAATCCAAATCCACCCCTATGAATGTATTACTCTGAATTTTCAGTGTTCTTCGTGGATGTGAGGAAAGATCAGTAAGAATATTCGGTTAGAAAAATTCAAATTTATTTGTGATATTATTTTTTGGGGAAAATACAATTTTTTTTTTTCATTTTAGTCATTTTCAATTTTTTCTAGAATATGCAATATTATTTCCCAAGCATATTCTGATTAAAAAAAGCGTATCTTAAAGAGTTTTTTTTTTTAACGCATTTTTTTTTTTTTTTTAATCTTTCGAAAAATGACACAGCCGCATTAATTTTTGTTCAAAATTGAATCTAATTTATAATGGATTGTTTAGTTGTTAGTTCCTTGCTATTTCATATAAATCCACACTCTTGATCAAACTATTCTTAAAAAAAATTGTTGATATTTTAACTGCTTGAAAAAGAATAGGTAGAAAGGAATATCAATTAGTGGATTTTAAATAAAATTTTAATCGTACACTCAGTGAATGAGTGAAATATTTTACTCTCTTATTAAGGAGGACTATCTCTCAGTCACGCACAGCTCTTGCGCAAATTACATGACCACATGTTAGCTTCCGAAACCACATGTTAGCCGTCGAAGATTCTGTGGTTTCAGTGAACTACAAATGGATCATCAGAGCACTTTTCAAAATTTTTTAGTATAAGTATTTTGCGTATATGTTTGACGCCTGTTTCTACTAGTAATGAGTGTAATTTTTAATAACATGTCATAAATATGTTATCATAAATGTTTTTGTTCATTTGTAAGGTACCTTTTTCATCAGTAATGACTTGATTTTCAAAAATATGGCATAATGAATTTCTTCTAAATTTTTGAATGAAAATAAAACATATATGAGATACATGTTTGATATATTCTTTTTTTCACCAGTAAAGAACTTACTTTTCAAAAATAGGTTAGCGGCCGGCGGTTTTCATTCAGTCGCGGGTTCGATCCTTGGCCGCCAACGACCCGCCGTGTAGACGGTGCTAATGCACGTTAAATCTGTTCGGGGCCCAAAGTCCTCCCGTTGGCGTGGTGTGGATGTTAGAAGAGAGGGGTGCCAGCTCATGTGCCGTCCTCGTCACTTGACCGTGGTTCAAAATTACGAGGTCCGTTGCCAATAGCCCTCGTGTTGCTTCTAGTGCGACGTTAATAAAAACTAAACTAAAAACTAAACTAAACTCAAAAATAGGTCACTATGAGTTACTCCTAAACTTTTTTTTTATCGGATTATAAACGTAGGTAAAAAGTCGTTCATTTTATGGTACCAATAATTAAATTTAGCTCAAAATATATTTGAATAATTTAGAGTTTGCTTCAATGTTTATATCTCAAAAGGATATTATTGAGCACAGCAATATTTTATCGATTCATTTGATTTTAATGTTTAAATGAATAATTTAATAATATTTTTAAGACCTTAGCTCCTTTGGTGGTTAATTCTTCCGTCTACCGGTGGGAGTTCAATTATTTGTCTATCGGTAGAGGGAGTCTTAAATCTGTTCTTCGCAAAAATTTGTGTGAAATAACTTTTATCACGGTTTTATTTTCAAAATTTAAACATTTGAAGAACGAATACTATAGCTAGTTAGTAATAAATGACATTAAACTGAAGTAAATAAATCAGTCTACTAATCAAGACATCTAAGAATCCTAAAGGGAGCATGTCTAGATACGCATTAATACTAAATTGCAAGAATTGAAATCTAGAAGTAAAATTAAAAATTTTAAATTATAAGAATATTAGTAGAAGAATTTCAAGAGTGTTGAAGATTTTGTGTTATTATTCATGACATTGTATCATAGAAATAGACATTATTTTAAACATTTGCGTCAAATATGGTTATGAACCAACAGGGGTGTCTTACCCATAACGACACACATGGACAAAAATAATTATTTAAGCACTTAAGTTCAAAAGAGTTTTATAATTTAGATTAAAAGAATAAATTTGATTTTAGGAAGTGTTAGTATAAAATCTCCAAACTTTTCCCCATCTCAAAATGAAAATTTTGAAATGTAGTCTCAACATATATATTAATATTAAAATTCTTGATAATTTAAGTCTTATTAATAGGTAGTTAATTAAGAAAAATGAACCATCAATGAAAATAAAAATGTTTAGCATGAAGACTAATAGGTACATATGAATTTTTGAATGAAGTAAATGACTCAAATATAAAGCATCAAGAATAAAACCTTGAATTAAGTAGTATTAAATGTTGTTACAGGATGCTTACAAGGGAGCATAATGTTTAGTGTGATATCCACTGAAACACAACGATATCCAGTCCATTGTCACTTCGGTGGATTAGTCGCACAGCAGATGACGATCTTGCTCTTAATCAGTGGCTTTCCAAGAAACCTTGATTTAACTCCCAACATTTTTTTTTCTTTGGGCTACTTAAAATATAAAGGGGTTTTTCGCCATTAAAGGCGAACGCTGAGGAACTAAAAACCTGCCAATCAAGTAATGCAGAGTCTCCATCCCTCAATCATTTATTTATCTTATGCTATGAATTGAGTATTGAACTGCATTTAGTAATTAGTAGGAAACCAAATAAGTCGTATCATAGGAGAGAAGTAGCTCTGATTAAAGATGAAAATGAAATAGAACGAATAACAAATTACTCAATGAAAAGACCATTAAATGATGCATTCATTAAATTTATTGAAGCAAATAGAATTGAAGTTGACGATTACATATCTGAAACTGATATGCCTGGGAGATTTATACGTATACCCGGAGTATATATTGAAGAATTAAGTGGCCTACTTATTGTGGTGATTGTGAATGCATGGGGGAATGTGTGTGTTGCGTGTGTGAATAGTGATGAGTGTCCAATGAAATTGCTTAGGTATCTGTCAAAATCGTGTGAATGTGGGTCAGTTTTGAAGAGGATACTATTCAAATGTGTTTCTGGAAGGATGAAGGGTCACCAAGGAGAAAGGAAGTGCCCTTTTCAACCGAATGAACCAATAACATTTCTGTGCATTAAACGAACAAATACCTTCTACGAGTCCTTCAGCCAAAAATTCAAAAGTGTTTAACAAGGGCCATCCAAAATTAAACCCCCTGCACCACATTTGTGAGGATCAAGTATCACAAACAGTAGCATCGAATATGCTGTATAAAGAGTGGAATAAATTCTATTCTCGATTGGATATCATTAATGTGTCTGGTGGAGTTCACATTGAGAATTTATAATATTATAAGCTTTTTAATACCAAAGGGGCTATTGTTTTAGGTAACTTTAAAATGGCATACCTGACCACTTTTCAAAAGTTTCGTTCACTTTTCGTATGCGTTTCATGCCAATTTTCATCAGTAATAAACTTAATTTTTTAAAAATATGGCATAATAAATTTATCCTATTTTTTATTAATAGTTTGTTTTAATTGTAATTACATTTAGCTTAAAATATATTTATTTTGATAGCTTATAGCTTGCTTTAATTTTAATTATGTTTAGTTTAAAATTTATTTAATTTAGTAATTTATTATCTACTCTTTAATTTTAATATCTCAAAAGAATATTAATTTCTACTTCAATATTTTATTATTTGCCTTAATTTTAAAATTTAATTGAATAATTTAATAATTCTTTTTAAGAAGTTAGCACTTTTGCTGGCGAAATCTGATCCTTGCAAAAAAAATTTCGCAAACCATTTTCTTTTCTTTCTTTCTTTCTTTCCAATTTAATTTGCCCACAAAGATTCGTAACTTCTTTTTAATTTTGTAATTGTAGCTTTTCAAAGTTGGGATATCCATTTGTAAAGATTCTGTATTGTTAAACAAAAATGCAAAATTGAAAAATTCAAGTTAAAGAAAGAAGAAGATAAGGCTCTGTATGGAGGCGTGTTAAAAAGATAGTACGGGAGGAAATATGGTGCAATATTAATACTTGCTATATTGGCTTAAATAAAGGGTATAATAGTAGGATATTTTAATGTAATATTCATTTCTTTTTTTTTACACACAATATCTTTCATAATCGTTTCTTGTGCTTTAACACATAAAATTAAAACTCCATTTTATATTAAAGTAAAAATAGCTCTTTTATCAAATATTTCTAAATTTTATAAACGCATTGCTGTGAACTAGAGCTAGTCTTTGAAATTTTAATAAAAGAATTCCGATTTTGAGAACATTTTTTACAACATTAAGTGAACTTATCCTATTAATAAATATTTCATAAAAAATAAATCTGATTTACATTTTATTATAAATGCCATTCTATGAAATAGTACGATATTTATCTTAAGCTATCTGAAATAATTTTCAGATCTTTTCAAGATATCTTATTTATTTTTCAATTATAATAATTTAGTACCCACCAGATAAATTTAAGAATCTTATTACTGACTACGGTAATAAGATTACGTAATTCTGTAATTTATATTCCTGTTTATAAATAATTTATGTTTAATTTTCATAAAATATTTAAATTGCCTTATATGAAATATTTAAATAGAAATCTCATTGCGAAATAAAACACTTTTTAAATTTTAGATAGAGCAAAAACGGGTAATATTCCTAAACGAGTACAATTTATCTGTGTATAATATGTCTGAGCTTGTAATCTAATATATCTTAGCTTGTAATCTAATATGTCTGAGCTTTCTCTATAACATTGTGACGAGAGATTTGATAGATCTTATTTAGTTTTCTTGCAACGAAATCAGGTTTTTTATAACTTCAGTTTTAATCGATATGATTAACTTCAAGTGTTTCTATGAAGTTATATGACCTTGAATGTTATCCTCTTTTGTGATCTAATTGAACATCTCAGATCTGCATAAAGAACGGTCAAATTTTTTTGAAAAATACGAGTTACGAACATATCATTGCTTTCGTACGAATGGTAAATAACTAGTGAAGAAGAAAATATTCAAATAGATACAAAACTATAATGTGTATCTTTTGTAACGCTAACACTTTTACTTTCGTATTTCCATTGTCGCTGAAGCTAAATTTTGGTGGTTCTACCATCAGTGATGACTGGATAAAAAAAGAAATATTTTGGCAGCAAGTCCCTGACCTTGAATGAGACTGTAGATGGTTTATCCTCCAATATTAGTTTATTGCTTCAGAATGTGTCACCAATATTATGGTTCGAGTAAAAGCATGTAAATTAATTCTATGTAAAAATAGATATGAATGACATTCACAGAAATTCTTTTGAAATTACTTACCAAATGTATAATTTTAATTAATACTTGGTGTGGTTTCAGCATGGTTTGATTGGCTGAATCAATATTACAACTACACTACACAATCTGCTGTTAATTACAAGGGTGGCTTAAAAAGTACTTGTATTTCAAGACCGAAACACATCATTAAGGTAAACTGTTGCAACCATCGGGTTCTGTCATTTGTCAAACTGAGCCAAAAAAAAATTCACATTAACTCATAAGTCAGTTTTCATTTGGCAGTGATTTCCTGCCAAATAAAAATTTGATTGCTGCAGCTTCGAGTTGTCACCGTAGATGAGATCTGGATTCATCATGATCCACCGGAAATCAATCAAAAATCAAAACGTTGGGTTTCCAGTGAATCGTTTCCAAAAAAGGTGAAGATGGTCTCATCGACCGGAAAAGTTAGGGAAAAAACTTTTGAGGTGCATGATCACTAATAAGAGGAGCTGAGAACTAGAGAGTTGTCTAGTCAGTCATGATGCTTTCGAGGCACTTTTTTGCTTTCAAATTGATAAATTAGTATATATTTGAGAACGGTAACAGAAATTTCAAGGGATTAACATTACATTTCCGAAATCAAAATAGCCGGTAGACAGGATAATTAAACTGATTTTTATCAACTAAAAAAATCTCTCTAATTTAACATATTTTTAAATATTAAGTATATAAATATTTTTACTTGTTATAATTTAAGAGTAAATTATAATAAACTGTTCTAAAAATTCTAGCTCCATTTGCATAACTTTTAAAGATAATATTAATGGGTTAGAATTCATAGTAAATTTTCATGCCCTATTGAAACCATTAAATTGAATAAATAAAATAATATTTACAATCAATAAACTTTTATAAAAACATCACTTTCAAACCTGATTAAATTGTTAATATTTGATTCTGACGAATATTAATTAATAATACTTGATTCTAACGCTGAGAAGTTGCTTTAACTTGAAGACCATGGCATTTGAATAGTTTTCAATATTTTTGCATCTCATCGAATTCGAGTCATGACTTCGGGGTGTTAATACTGTAATCGTGAAATTTCATAAATTCTTTAAGGAGCAAAGTACATGATAAATTACGTAAGCAAAACATTTTCCTTCAGAGACTCATTAATTCAATTAAACTTCTGAAACTCAAAATTTCATTTTAAGTGATAATAATTTAGAATCCTCTCCATTATTTAGCCTAAGGCTATGGAAAGGAATGTAAAATATTCTTAGGGAAAAAGAAAGTAAGTGCAATTAATGAATTAAACATAAGTAGAACATTATTCGTTTATTTAAATTCAAGAATACATATAAAACCAGTTATGAATGTTGTTTATTTTTACATTAGACGAGCTTATCTATATCAAATAACACTTGGATCCACATAAATCTAATTCTTCAAATGTGTTTTGTACTGATACATGCTCTTATTTATAATTCAGAATTATAAATCGTGCATTTAAATTGTAGTTAGGATTAATGTAACGTGACTTGCCTGTATTTCGTGCAATCAGTGAATGAAAATTTATTCTACACTAATATTGTTTTTGGGATGGATTTATTTATTTTCATTGGTGTTTTTATTCCATGTACGCGAAAGTGATTCAGAAAATAACCGTATTAGTCATGGGGTAACTCACAATATCAAGTGATTGCTTATTTTTCCTTAAGAAATCCTTGAGTAGGACGGCCATCTCATCCCCCAAAATCGTTGTCTTAACTATTCTGGAAACTGAAATTGTCCTCACCTTCTTTGGAACAGATTCATGGAAAGCAACCCTATTGCAATGAGTGTTGCTGGTTTCCGATGTTTATAATGAATACAGTTCTCCTCTAAGGGAGCAACTCGACGTGGTAGCAATCTAACTAAACTATGAATCAATATCAAATGTGTTTTGGGGCCTTTTAACAGATGGCAGTACGCAATAACTGCAACTTGCCTTAGTAACGCCATCTGTAGTCTAAAACACACACACACACACATACACACACACACACACACACATATATATATATATATATATATATATATATATATATATATATATATACAGTTCAAACAAAGGATGGTAAATTGTAAATGGGAGAGAAGGGCAACGAAAATAGCTGAAAGTAGAGAAGAATTACATTGGGTTTCTCGTGAGTACATCACTAGTGTTCAACAAAGAAAGTGAAACTCATATACGAAATGGAAAAATCACTCGGGTACCTTAATATATCTTAAATCCTATACTTAATTAAAGTTGGCAAGCTCCCGAGGGAACTTAACATTTGTAATTCGTTAAATAAAGTTGGAAATAATGTTGTAGGTCTACTTTCGAATGCGCTTTTAGAAAATATTGATATCTTCAGAGATCACGCTTAGAAGATAATTTGCCACAAACAGAATATACCTAGAGTTCATTTTAATCAAAAGACTTTGTGTTGTACTTCTATTTCAGACACTCTTAGTTTGGTAGATGCAAATCAATTAGTTTTGATCCCATTATCAATATTAGAAGTGTGAAAAATGTAAAAACACAAATGAAGGGAAAGAATATTTAACTTTGAAATTTAAAAAAAACTTGGATTGTTCACACAGTTACCTAGGAAGTTATCAATATATTCTGTATGAATATATTCTTAATTCACTTAATTTAATCTGTTTGTGATAAAAGAGTTCTTTACAATTGAAATGAAGAACGAATTGTGTGTGCATGTGTGTGTGAAGTGAAGTGAAGTATTACGACATTATTTATTTTACTTTGAGTACTTTTAACTGTTGGAATTTATCCAATTGAATTTTTTTAAATTACATAATATATCAAATGAAAATTTAATTTTATATCATATGACCTATATAAAATAAAGGAGACATTTCATGTTATGGACCGGACAGAGTATATCAATTTCTAACTTCGATGCTCTAAATTATTCTTCACTTGACTTACAGAAAGATATCAAAATATAAATAGGTGAACCAATAAAATGACCCACATCAATAATTTGACTTATTTCTTATTGATTTAAATTTATACTAAAATTATTAAGATAATATAAACTGGACAAAAAATTCTTGACATGTTTTTAAATTTAATATAAATTCACGTAGCTGGCTTTCGACAGTACGTTTTTGACCACAATGTTTTCCACACTGAAAAGTTTATTTGAGCAAATAAAAAACAGTTTCGAAATTTAACCAACAGAAGGCATAACCATTATAACAATAATTTTTATATGCACTATAATAATAATTGAGTTAAAACTCTTCTGCGTGAAATCCGTTAGAGAATCTGCAATAATCATATAATTATATAATATAAACTATGTGAGAAATGAATATTAATAAAAAAATCAAATGAATCTTAGAATGTTATAAGTAAAATTACATATTTCAATATCCCATGTAATGTGCTTTGATATATGAATTCTTACTATAGTTCTTCTGTTTATGTACATAATTGGAATTGTATTTTAATAATAAATGTATTTGACGTCACACAATATAAACTATGAATGAAATATAACAATGAACTATATAAATGAATGATAGATTGCACAAGTGAATTAGAACCTCTCACATTCCGTAAGGTTTATTTTTTTATATGAATCTCTCATTACTGCAGTTCCTCTATTTATATATAGTTCATATTGTGGTTTAATAATAAATAAATTTAACACCACGCTATATAAAATATGAATGAAATGAATTACACAGTAATGAATCTTAGATCGTAATAAAAGAAGTTATATATTTTAATATCCCATATAATTTGTGTTTTAACGCATGAATTATCACTGTAGTTCATATTTATCAGTATAGTTCGTATTATATTTTAATAATTAATATATTTGAAGTCACTTGGTTTAATTAAATATAAATAAAATCCCACGCAGATTAATAAACACAGAAAAATAATAATGCCGCACAATCTATTTATGAATGAATATCAATTGTGAGCCACAATAGCGTAAATGTTAAAAAAGGTAACTTAAAATTAGAAATAACAAAGAAAGTTGAAGGTGGGAGTTCCGTAAATAGTTCCATTCAACACCCACGCAAGTGAAAACAGAACGAGACACATGGGAAACTTTTTATCGTTCGGGCCAACCACCTATCTAACCACATACCAAGATAGATAGTAGAAGAGAGAGTACAGAGAAAAGCAAATTGCTTTGGCTGCTAGATTATTTAGGAAATCTAGAATGTCGAAGTCAGACTTTATAGTTGCGATGCATTGTAAATCCTCTTTGTCGTCGTTTTTGATCTATTCTGTTAGAATTGCTATGTCTGGGGGTTGCCATAGGAACAACCAATTTTTCTCTGGAATTCCTTCGGTTTTCGTGGACGCCTGGAGAGTAGAGTTAACAATGATGAATCAATGAAATATTATCTTTATTTTAGTTTTTTTTTTCTGTCTGGGTATTTGGGTGGTTTCTTTTCTTTCTTTCTTTATTTTTTACAATATATTGTTTTAAAGAAAATTCGTTTCAAAATAGGTTTGATTACTTGACTTTACCACAATCAGAAAAAAAAAAGGTTATGTTAGTTTTAATTACAAGTTCGGATTGTGTGGATTTAGATTAAAAGAAAGATAACTGAAGAAGTAATTTCAGAAACTCTCATGCTTGATAACATTTTTATTACTATTAGTAATTGTTATATTGTTTTCGTTTCCTAAGAATCAAAAGATATCATCTTTGAAACAGCTTCGTAAAAATTGCTTACAGATACTTTTAAAAAAAATTTCTCTTATTCTTTTATATCTTAATCAATGTTTCTTGAAATAAAAA
>BMAW01075735.1:0-27364 GCA_019974015.1 Nephila pilipes
TTTCTGGCGATATTGAGGTAATGGAAGGATATGTAATCTAAAGACTCATAGAGTCTTCATCCGACGCTTTCATGATAATGCCTAATATAAGGTTGTAAATGACGTGCCCTATGATTTACTTTTTTTTTGTAAGTCCACTAGAGGATATGGTGCTTGATGTCGGATTATACTTAATTCGAAAAACGAAAAAACGTGACATTTATCAAATTATTTTCCGCCCCATTGCTTAAGAAAGTATTCATAATCGCTTTCCTCCAAACGAGAGGCTTCATATCTGTACTGATGGGTCCCTTCTGGATTTCTATCAAGGTGCTGGCGCAGATGTTTTTACTGACTCCTTTTCTTTCTACTTTCATGTTCGAGCATTTACCATTCACTTCGATGGAGAACTCGGTGTAAGCCATGTAGCCCTCCAACAACTTGCTGTTCGTCTTGATACTTTTGAGAGAGCTATAATATTCTCAAATTCAATCTGTGGTCTTCAGGATCTGTCCAGTAACTAGGAAAGTCTTCGTGTACAGAGATGCAGGGTTCTCTTGAAAGAATTTAAATGAAAAGCACCTTTCTATTGGGTGCTATCCCATTGTGGTTTTTGGGACAATGAAACAGCTGAATTTTACCAAAAATATGAACTTGTCTTGCCTACCCTTACATTCTGCTACATCTGCCCTTACATTCTGCTACATCTACCCTTACATTCTGCTACATTGAGGATCAAGAGAATTTTCAAGCAATCATTTCCTCATGCTGCTTCTCTTGATGATGATGATAAGTCCTGGGATGTACTTCGTGGTTCCCACTGTGCCCCGTATTCACCTCGTGCTGCTGCTTCGGCTATGTTTAGATTTTTGATCAGACACGATTTTCTTAGTGCCTATTTGTTTCGGTTGAACATTATTAGCTCACCTATATGTGTTTTATGTGATTCCGGACATGCCATGACTTCTGTGCCTCTGAACGAATGTTCTTCTCTAAATAATTTCAATTGTATTGTAAAAAAAAATGTTGGAGAGCTCATTGACTAAAGACATAATGTTCGATAGTGTAGCATGTCTTAAGAAAAAGTATTTTAGGACTTTGCCAAGAAGTTAATCTTTCCATATACGACCAAGTAAATGTACCACACTTGAAGTATTGCAGATTATATTTATCAAACCTTGTTGATAAAAGAAATTTCCACCGCCGCCAATGTAATAATATGATTCAGCTATATCGAGGACATGAACCAGAAGAGAATTGAACGGCAATAGTTTGCGAGGTGTCCAAACGTCGTATCGGTAGCAGCCATGGATGAAGAACCAGTTATGGTATCCCTCGTAATTGCGCAGAATTGTAAAAGAGGAAGTCTTTAGGGTGGTCAGTAAAAGTGATGAAATTATCAATCCTTGAAAGAACTTATTCAAGATTAAGCTCAAAGAGTATGGGCACCTGTCGTAGCGAAGCCAAGTGAACCCCACCGTGGAACAAAATATGCCACCGTCACCAGACATTCTGCAGTTTCTATTCCAAGACCACATGCACAACTAAGGAAAATTGACGTCTGGAGAACAGTTAATAACAGACCCGTTGAAAAATCTTGGACGAAGCTGCCGCTGAGGATGAATTTTCCGACCACACTTTACTCATCTTTCTGTGAATACTCCAACTGGAGACCGATTCATAACACGCCATTATTGACCACTTTTGCCATTTTGTCAATCAATCTCCACACCATAGAAAAGAGAAAAACTAAACAAAGCAACCTTTCAGGTAGGTGAGACCTCATAAAATGAAAATCCTCTGATGATCGCACAGATGACTGGTAACCAGTTTCACATAATAATAGATAATATACCGATACGTGGCCTAGTGGATACTATAGCCTCATATTCTATAATTTCAGTCAAATATCATGGATAATTAAAAAAAAGTCAAGTTTTCTGATACCAAGAACGTTATGCTCAACTTTGCAAATTAAAGGTTTATCCGGTCAACAGGAAAATGTATTTCGCATGTTATTATAAGTAGCCTTGTTCCGCAGTTTGAATTTCTGGTTTCTTAGGATTGTATTTATGACGTAATCATTTGTTGGACTCTTTAGAAGCTTCCCAAGAAGTGGTGGGAGTGAACTATTTCTAGAAGTCATTTGTGAACTATTTCTAAGTGGCACAACACTAGACTCTTGGAAGTTGTACGCCACAATGGACTACAAACGTAAGCCCAGTTCTTAAAATAAAACAGCAGTGTCAGGATGAAAAGTCCAAAGATTCATAAATGTAGTTGTAGAAGGCAATTAATATATGGTATTTGAGAGAAATATTGCAGTACCATCCTTTTCCTGCAGATTTTATTTTATCTTGATACCATAATAGATAAAGTGAGATCGCCAACCGATTCATTCCTAAAGTAATGTACATAGGTGTAACAGAGCGGCTAGATGAGGGATATTTATGTGTGATTGACGATACATCAGAGGGCCTGGATACACAACCGTCGAATTCTGTTTCATATATCTATTACTCCTGGATGACGTCTCCTGAGTTTAGGAACGAATGAAATGCCGAGATAGCCGAACTACTCCAAATGTTTTCTGCAATTTTCACCCAAACGGACAAGGTGGCAGTCACATGGACAAATGTGAAACAGAGGTTTAATACTGGTGAACATGTTCCCATCAAACAAAGAATCTGCCAAGTATCATCGACCGAATGACGAATCATTCGTGAATAAATTCAGAAAATAATTAAATGAGGTATCAAACAGCCATCTGAAAATCCCTGGTCTTAATCGGTCGTGCTCGTAAGAAGAAAAGGTGGAAACTTTTGATTTTGTGTGGATTATCACCTCTCAAAAATATCACAAAGATATATGTCTATCCCCTATTTCTCATTGACGTTACGTTAGACTGACTGAGGGACACTAGATCCTCTTCTTCTTGTACCTCCACTCTAGATGATGATAGATAAAGGTAGACGAGGCGGATCATGAAAAAAACCATTTATTGCCTCATATGGCTTATACGAATTTAAAGTTATGCCATTTGGACTTTGTAATGCCCATGCTACCTTCGAGACAATGATGCACAATTTGCAACACCATTTCAAATGGACTACGTGTATTTTCCATCTAGAAGGTATTATAGTGTTTTAGAAAATTTTTGAAGATCATCTTAGAGTATCTGTACGTCTTTAAAACGTCATTTTTGTAAGACTTTTCGATTTTCTAGTTTTCATTTTATTTAAAAATATTATTTTTTCCTATGTAACAGAGAGCTTATATTTACTTATACCTTATTTAGAACTTAAGCTACAATGATTTGAATTTTACTCGGTAGCTAATTTTTGAAATCGGAAGTGCGTGTATGCAGGTAGGAACTTAGAAAAAAAATGTTTGCTTTCATTTTCATTTTTCAAAATATAATCTAAATTTACAATGACACAAAATAAATGAATTTTAAAATGGGAATCTGAAATTTTCAGAATGCTTAAAAATATATATGACAGGAGGTTTTTAAATATATTTCAATCTAGAATGAGGCTGAAAAGATAAGTGTGTGATTGTTTGTTTATATCAATTTTAGTTTCTTAGCTCCCTGTTATAAATTCCTTTTTTAAGCTTATTTTATTTCTGAATACTTAAGTTATTTTCGTTTAATATGAGCTATACCGAACAAAAAATTAGAGCTAAAAGGAAATGCCAATAACGTGACAATGGTTTTTAACAGAAAATGACTCCAAAAATACTAATGAAGAAACAAATGTCAGTACTTCAAAGTTGAAAAATTTCACCATTTTTGAGGAATAAATCGCTGAGTAAAATAAACAAGTAATTGGAAATCGGTTAATTGATGTAGAACTCCATCTACGGTCATTCTTACATAGTTTTTGCCCTAAATGCTTCCATAAAGCCTTGCTGTTACATGAAGAGTCCAAAAATGGATTATACTCAAGTTTTGTGGTAAAATGTATTGATTGTTTCAATTATTATTTTAAATTGAGCTAAAATTCGAATGAAGACAATTGTAAGCCATGTTTAGTACTTATTTTATAGAATAACTTCACAGTATTTAAAAAGCAATATTAGGAAATTGTAAGATTTTTGCTCCACTTTGTTTCACTTTTTTTTAGAAATGACTACACAATAATGAAATGCACGACACGAATTCTAATTTCTTCTTTTACTTCATAAATGTAAGTTAAAGTAACTTAATCTGCTTTTAATTGACTGAGAAATTGTTATGCATTTTCTTACATATTTTTGTTTTAAGATATTTGTTTATATTTAAGATATTAAGGTTTTTACACATTTCGAAAAATTGTTGTACCATTTTTTCCTTCCAATAATACTGTATGACAAAATAAGAAATTATTTACTCAGAATAAAATATCGACAAAAATACGTTTTATTCCAGTTATTCTTCAGCGATTTGAAGTAAATTGCAGATGATTTACTACAGTAGTAAGATATTTCAGAATACACTTTTCTGTTACATTCTACGAAAAATAAAAGACAATGCAATGGTGCATATTTTTTGACAAATATCATCAGCATCACACACAAACGTTTAAGTGCAATGAAAATTATATTTTCAACTCTATAATATTTCTTAAAGAGTTATTGGGTATTATAACTTTTCAAGAAGTCGTTAAACATATTATTACACTCTAATAATGTGAATATACTCTGCAACATACACAAATAATTACTCATATAAATTCAGTTTTAAAACTTTTTTAATAACAGTTGTTAAGATATAAAAGAAACTATTTAGTTAAAAAATTATGTATTTTTGTATTAATTGTTCTTTCAAATTTAAAATTATCTACGTGTAAACCAACATATATTATCAGACAATTTAAGCAAAATTTAAGTACAAATACTAACATATTAAAAAATCTAAATATTCCAGAAACAATTTTATTGAATTACATGTTAAAAAACAGCAGTAAACAAACATTTAAAAAACGTTTGAAAATCACAGTCGAATTAGGATGTTTTCAAAATTATATAAATAAACAATGTCTGTGGGTGAATCAAATAAATTTGTAACTATTGTCTTAACTTTTTGATAGAAAAATAATACATTGCCCTTATGTTACGGTAAACCAAAATTCAGATTTGGACATTCATTTTGAAATGGCTCGACACACAAAAAAAGTTGTATGATAATTTCTCATTCAATTAAAATAATGAAAATAGTAAACTGTAATTTTCCTAAGTTTATGAAGCGTAACACATTTGAGAAACAAGATGCAAAACAAATGAATACTAGGTTTGTTTACATTGGGGATAACATGTGTTGTAAGTATTACGTGATGATGACGTAACATGGATTTAATCCATACTACAAAAGGACAAATCTTTTTCTCGGATCAGCTGAACCCTAGTTTGGAACAGCTGACAAGAATCGATTCGAGTTTTCCCCTAGTTCTCGAATATACGCGTGAGGGCAGGTTTTCGTGGTATCCGGCGCATCTTGTTTTTCCTCTTCTGAATCTACAAGCTATTTTTATCTGACGCCGGTTAGCTCAATTGACAAGGTAGTCGACAACTACAAGATAGACTAGAATTATATACTCTGATTCTTTTAATATATACCTTTACCTCTCCATTAATAATATCTGTTCCTTCATTTTGCAAAATCTTTCATTGATAGCTGCGTATCTTAAGACCATCCATGAAATTTCAATACTGAATTCTTTCCACCTGTATTAGGTTTTCAAATTCTTCATTTAATTTAAGCTTCTTATTTCAACATTTCCTTCTTATATAAACAATATCCTAAAATGGGAATCCTAAGAGAGCCACTCACCCAAAGAGTTCTCTCAAGTTCAAATACTCAGACTTAGCAATCGAAAGAGAGCCATGCTTCAACATTTCAATGAAGAAACTTTCCAAGCTACTCCCCCTTACACTCCAATATCATCAGTCAATGAAAGTCGAACTATCATCCAATAGCGTACTAAGCTGTGAGGTCTCTTCTTACAGCCTGAAAAGCACCATTATTCTCACTGTTTCTTCCACATACAGTCTTGAAGGGCGCTCTGCATGGTTAGCTCGCTTCTTTAATCAAACGAATTTACAACCTCCCCAACGACGGTCAAATCTAGTGAATGAATCGAAGCATGAAACAGAGTAAGTACCCTTCAGAAGATCATAGGGGGAAGGGTAAAATTGGCTCTTTCTGAGAGTCATCTCTTTTTCAAGAACAGTAAAAAAAAATTATGTACTGTAGAACAGTAGTTTAGTAAAAACACAGTTTCAAGAACAGTACATACTTTTTTTTTACTGTTCTCCCCCCCCCTTCCTTACTTATTCTAATTATGTTGCGGAAGGTGAAAACAAATCTCAAATTAAATGAAAAAAAATTAAACAGGTTCCTATTAGCGGGATTAAGAAATCTCTCAGAGAAATTTGTATAATCCTATCATGTAACATATTTCTATAATTTTTTTAAAGTATATAAATATATTTATAGCCAATAAATATTTACATTTTAAGTGTATTTACAAAACAGGGTTTTTTCTTAAATAAAATGATGGTAATAATTTAAATACTGCTCAGATGATGTAATTTTTGTATATCAGATTTGATATACGAAATTTATTTCTGCTTAATCCAATGACAGCTTTTGCTTGGAAAATATATCGAAGAATGATACAATGGGTATTATTTTATTATTTGAATTTTCAAGTAACTTTTAATGATTTGTTTTTTATAATATACAGACGTCTGCACTATTATATGTAATAATTGTATCATAATGCACGCTTTTAACACTAAATAAAATGCATCAAATTAATTAAAAGAATTGAAATATCAATCAATTTTAGTAGAACATTAATTGTGTACATTAATGAAATATATTTGAAACTATTATATAATAAATTTAAATAAATTCAGAAAAATTATTCTTACTTATTTATATTCATTCTGATTGCAGTTAATTTTTGAAATTTTAGTTCAATTCGAATTTTCTTTATCTTGAAAATACAAGTACTCTATTTTAAATATGATTTAAATACAGCTTTAATACGCAAAATGTCGTCCATTTTTCACGGTTTTTAAATTTAAAGTAATATAGGTTTTAAAAAATTGTTTTGTAATCTTCGTAAGCATTATTCTTTGCAACTGAGAGAAGATAGTTCATTAGAAATTATCTTCCATATTATTTTTGAAAATTCATAATAATATTTAATTTTAACTTACAAAGGTTTAATCCTGACTGTAAAATTCATTTATTTGCTTTGAATTGAATTGCGGAATATTTTTTCAGGGAAGGAAATTAAGTTTAAAATAAATATATTTGTATATAGTAAAAAAAATTTAAAGTATTGATCACATTTTCTAAAGTTCTTAATTGTCTATAAACAAGAATAAAAAATTCCCAAAAATTACTAGTGCAATAATACTTTCATTTAATAAAAAAAATTAAAAATTTATGTGGATTTTAAAGGAAATTATTTTTTTTCAGTAAGTTAGGAATTAAAATTGCTTCTTTTTTCAATGAAATTACTATGACCAAACAACAAAAGTTTACAAAATTTCAAATTTAAATATTCGTTACAAAATATTTCCAAATGTTTCTTACGTATTCATATAAAAAAGAGAGAAATATGTTAATGTTCACGTATACGATGTTACAGAAATACAACAAAATAGGAAGCTCTAAATTTGGTACAATTAATTTATAGGCACTGTTTGCTACTCAAAGTAGTTTTTTTTAATGTTTGGCAGAAAAATTTTAAAATGTAATGTTAATTTGGCCTTTGAGGTATATTTTATCTTCACTGCACAAGATTCGGGCGTATATTACGTCACAGTCTAAATTTCGTCTCACTACGCATTGTTACATATGACAGCAGGATCTATTATGATTCTCTTAATTAATTGTTATATCGTTATTTGTTCTTTGTTGTAATGAATACTATTATTTCACATGCAAAGTTTAGTTTGGGCAACAACACGTGGTATGTGTGTTCCTGTAACCTTTCCTTATACGCTGAATCTAGAGCTGATAAAAATACATAAACATTAACTCCAATTTATGGTAAGTATTGCAAGGATGGCTAATACCAGGAGAAATTTTATGAGCTGTGATAGCAATCTTTCCAGCTGATCATGCATAACTCTACCAAATAACTATCACTGCTACTCAAAGCAAAAGAATCTTTAGTTTGTTTGCCTGTCCACAGATTCAGCTATTTAAAACCATGAGTTATAAAAAAAACAGTTTCAACTATTCGCATGATTGCATCATTGTATAACTTTTCATCCAAGGATTCGTCTACGAATTGGCACATATATTCGACTTTCATTACTGTAAAAGAGGCTATTCGGGATGTATTTTTCATCAACAAACATTCCTCCTGACTTTCCTGGGCTTTTCTTCTGATTTTTAAATTTAAATTGTTCTTCCCAATCAAATGGAACAGGATGTAAATTAATTGAACTTCGGAAGTGAAGTGAATAGATATAATCAAGGCGTATAAAGGTGACAGAGAATTGATTTAAAACTATTAAGGTTACGGTCATAAGGAAGATGTTAGTGAGATGTGAGCGGGAGTATTCAGAAACGTTTAGCAGTTATGGTGAGATTAGGATTCAACGTTGTTAGGGCAAGTGCTGGAGGTGCTCTCATCTCATCCCGATAAGATGATTCCTTGATAGATTTAGAAGTTGTTACTACTCGCAGATGGGATAATAATTGTGAAGAGTATGTCTCTTATTTGAGGAGTAAAAAAAGATATTTTGGATAAAACTTACTATTTAAGTATTTAGTCTATGCTTGAAATTCAAATGAAATTTAGATGTGATAAATTTTAGGATGACAGACGAGATGTGCAATATGAGAAGGTGAAATCACAATTTCTTAGAAATCTTCAGTTATAGAGATTTGTGACCAAAAAAGGGGATTCAACAAACTACGGAATTTTCAATCTATTTGGAATCTCCCCAAACGTTCTGTAATATATCCAGATTACCTATATAGACATTTATGCAGTGATGTATACACATTCCATCAGTTTTTACTCCTGATTCAACATATTTGCTTCTCCCACGAATAACATTATTTTCGACGTATCAGAGTGGACTGTCTTCAAAACCGATACATGAGTCATTCCTTCGAATGGAAAGACAGTAATCAGTGGCAAGTTGTGAGACATTTTATTTGATACAATTGATTTATTATCTACACAATTTATTTCAAAAATTCAGAAAATCATGATAAAAAGATTGGAATGGCAGTGGTTAGCACATCTTGTCAGCTCTGGAGGTGAGAAAAGAATGACAAATATTATCCTCGAGTACATGCAATGATGGATTTCGAAGCAAGAAAAATAGTCACGTAACATGAACACTTAACATGGACAGTGTGAAGAGTTTAATTATTTTTGGGCTCGTTTATTTTGGGAGAAAAAGAAAAAATGTGCTTTTAAAGATCCTAGGATGAATGTAAACTGAGTTCAGAAGATGTTAAGTTAGTAATTTTAAAGTAGCAGTGGATTGAATAATTGAAATAATTATGCATCGGACATGGGGGAAAGATTGGAAGCCTTCAAAGAGTAAATTTAAAAAGAATACTATTGTAGCAGCAAGAAAAGAACTAAAAATATGTTAAAGCAGGGAATTTAAAATTTTTTTAATTGAAATCGTTACACTCATACGCACACATAAACAAGAATATATATATATATATATATATATATATATATATATATTATTTGCATTCTGTTTCATAAAATAAATAAAAAAGTATTATATCTCTTTTTTATGTTTTTAATTACTATACCTTCCAGTTGTTAAATTTTATATTAGATACATTAATATTTTTGTTTAAAGTATCATCTTTATTTTGATGCCTTTTTGGATTTGCCGAAATTTCTGCTACTTAATGTTACATTTAATTTTTGTAATCAGTATTATTGATTTTTAATTTTTTAATAGCTTAGTATAACATTTTGTAACCTACTCATGGTTTCCTTTAAAAACATCTACAATATTACTTTTTTTTTTCCTTTTGAGAAATTTTAAGTTTTATTTATCAAAATTTTTCAAAATATTTATTGATCCTTTCTTGAAATATTCTGATTTATTTTCATAATATGCTCAGATAAGCCTTTTTAAACATCGGTTAAAAATTCAAGAACAAGATCTTAATATAGGTATTATTTCATATGTAGGTATGAAAACATGTTTTTCAAAATAGTTTTTGATAAACATAAAATTGTATTACATTACTAAGAAATCGATAATAATTTACCATTAGACCTATATATGTAATGAAAATATCTTTCCAAGAGAGCATAAATGCTTAAGATATAGAGCTCAAAAGAATATGTACGAGTACAAAATCTTACATCAATTTAATTAAACTAATTGAAAAACAGTATTTTTTGCGAAATCCAGGTAATATTAATGCGAGTAAAATGAATGATGGGTTGGTTGTTTAGCATGTCAGGCACTGAAGCCTACTGTGATGTATTGTGCCATACACAAGATCAAGATATTACCACTTTTTTAAACATAAATGAATCTAAAATTGAAGTTCAAGACAAAGAAGAAAATAAAGTTTAATAAAATTAAATTCATGAATTTCAATCAATATAAAAAATACACATATAGCAGGTTAAAAATATTTGGATGGGGTTTTTCCAACTAAGTCAATTAAAGATAGTGCTTAAAACCTTTTAAAACAAACAGTTTTTACAGCAGAACACTCGGTCAAGGTATGTCTTATAGTCAAAAAATGGACACAGCTGTTACAAATAGGAGGAGCTTCTTGTATTTAGAGGTATTTATGGGTTAAATCTAGTGAGCTCAAAAATTAGACGTTTCAAAATAAAATCCTGTTAATGTTCATCAACAAACGATTTAATGTATTTTAAACTATCCCAGTCTAGATTGGTCGGACAGAATGCTCCGGATACATATTTATGGCAATGCCAACTGTCTCATTGCTTTTGATAACATTATGGGAAGGTACCAATAAAAATTAAATAGATTGTTTTCAACTCTTCGGTTATGAATTTATTTTAATGTTTTAATGGTTAATGGATAAGATGATTAATTTGGTAACTTAAGATTGCTTCGTGGAATCCCTAAATAAAAAAAAAACATTATCATCATGTCGACTTGACGAGATATCCAGCGCCGGAAAATAACAGAAATTGTAGCTGTAAATCAGAACAGAAAGGTTGAAATTGAAAAGAATGAAGTGAATTATGTTTTTAAAATGAGGTATTAACATGATTCGAAGGCTAAGAATCATCAGAGTAGATGAAGATAAAATCAGGGTTTTACTCTGCATAGTTCTTAAAAAGTTGAATGTAAACATTTTGTTTAGTGTCCGATCTCTTAAAAGTTTTTAAATTCAAAGTTGTATTCATGCTGTGGTGGGAAACTCTCGCTTGCATTTATGATAGATATTAGATATGTTAAACTGCTATTAAAAAGTGTACTCGACTGCAAAATGAAGGTATTGAAAGCCTTTTGCGGATTAGTTCATCTAAAGATAAACTTCTTTATAAGTGATAAAAATTTTGTGACCATAATTGTTCTAAAACTGATGTTGATGGACAGAAGGTGTCTCCTTAAGTCTGAAAATGGTTCAACATAATTCAAGTGTAAGCCTTGTATAGGATTAGTACAGAATACTCCAGAACAAAGCTATTGTGCAGCATGATGTACAGTGATCTCTGTTTACGTAAAACTGATTTTCTGGCTTAACTGTTCTCCTTGAAGTGTGTGCGCGTTTAAAAAGGGTCAAATTGTTGGCCTGCTTCAATCAAGGTTAACGACAAAAGAGATCGCTAAAATTTCTGAAATGGGTTAAGGAGTATAAAGTGTATTATTAAAATCTGAATTTTATTTGATTTATTGTTTATTGATATCTTACTTAGAAAGAAAATAATTTGGTTTTGTTACGGATCTTGTAATATTAAATCTCTATCATTTGACCAGTCTCTGACACCCGAGCGGGAACCCCACTCACTAAACTTCCACAGTATGCCTTAGAGTACCATCGAATTCAAAATAAGTTACAATTGGTGCGAAGAGATTAGCTGAAGATTAAAAAAATCACGTGGAAAATATCCAAAAAGTGCTTTGAGTACTTTCGTTCATATGTCTCATGAAAGATAACAGAAAAGTATCTTTTTCTTGATCAAAGTACAATGATTTAATCAAAAAAACATTTTGCGTGAATAATGTTCAAGCAACAAAATTATATCTCTATTAATTATAGTTATGTGATATTTTTTATAAAAAAAATATTACATATATTACGTAGCAAGATTCTATTGATATATTTTGCGGTTATTTTAATCATGATTTAAGCAAAATCTTTTAATACAAGGAATACTGAAATTATTCTTCAAAATAATGCATGTGCAGTTTGAAAAAGGTATGTACCGAAATTTTGCAGATTTAAAGGTTACTTTGTCTGCTTAAAGTTTCAGGAGAACACTTTCTCTGTAAAAATGCATGGTGAACTAAAAGTTGATTTCTGATAACAAATATTTAAGAAAATTCACTATGAATTGTTTTATGTTCTTCAGGCTGGTTAAAAATTCAATTCCAACCTGAGATTTCACCCCAACTACCTTTCGCAAGCAGATCACACTTGGAAGGAACTGAGAGGAATATTGTCCTACAAGTGCACTTTTGCAGCAGAAAAGAGTGCGTTGGCTGATGGATCCGTTCGCTCCTAGCGTATCACATGTGATACACTCGCCCTTACTCTCTTGTGCCTAGATTATCACCTTTATTACGCTTTCAGAATGCCTGCTACACACCAACGTATCAATAGAGATATATTAGATAAGAACGCTTTATTTGAGTTTTTAAATACTACTAGAAAACGTTACAATACCGTGAAATCTATACTGATGGGATTTTTCGAGTATTGACCCTGGTGATATGAGCTTGAATTTCACTTCTGTCTGTTAGGAGAGGAGAAATGGTTAAAATAATTCAAAAGCATACTTGGCGGCGAGTTTCTTTAAATATCATGACATGGTTTAAAGGAAGTCATGGCAAAAAGAAAATATTAAACTGAGATTGAGATTCACAAATTAATGAATAAAGCTGACACTGATGTAAGCGAAAATGCTGATAAATCTGCACAGTTTAATCATTTAAGTGATGTCTAAAACATCGAGTATGGATACAAATGAGGACGAAGAACACGAATCAGGCAATTAACTCTAGGCTCACGACTGGGTAGAAAGTTTAAAATCTTTGTATTCACTTACGTTCGCAGAGAAACCATGACTGTATGAAGTTATCTCTGTTACTTTAGAAAAAGAGATTGTCTTTTTCAGTTTATTTCTAGATAATGAAATATTGGATATTATTATGAAAGATACGAATCTGTTTGCACAACAGCAAAAGTAAATAAGAAAGAAGGAGATGTGCCTATTGCTCAAATTCTTGCGTGGAATGTCAAAAATTAACAAAATATGAGTGTGAGACATATAATGTTGAACTATGCATTGAGGAATGTTTTGTAAAATACCACAGGGCAAAATTAGTCTGTTTTTTGTGTCTTAATATTTAATGCAAGTGTATTTCACTAAGCCATGAAATTTATGCATCAAATGTAAGTATATTTTGTATTTTCTGAAAACATATGATTTTATGTAATAATTATATTTCTGAAAATTAGAATTTTCGTTTAATTATTTTTTCTTTCTTGTATATTAAGTTAAATGTACTTTAAATAATATATTTAAAAAACCAAATTATTCTAATTAATAGATAATTCTATAAGAATTCTTTTTGTACAAATTAGGCTTCATATCTAAAAGCCCTGGGCAGAAATTGACACTCCGCGGTAAGCAGCCGGGAAACCGTGAATGCACTTCTTTGTCTCTTTGAAAGGGTTAAAAGCACAAAGTTACAAACAAAACATAAATTTGAAAGATATTTTTATAAATCATTGTCATTGTTATATTTAGAATTAAGACGTTTAGTGAACAACTGTATTGTTACAAATCTATCATTATTAATCTGTCAATGCATTTGATACTATTACATAAAAACCTGCTATTATTTAACTTTCGCTTAACCAGTTCACTCCCAGCGTATCACAGATGATACGCTCGTGTAGGTTCTCCTGTGCCCAGCGTATCACATTTGATACGCTCTGTGAGTATCTGCTACAGCCCAACGTATCAATAGAGATACGCTTGATGAGATCGTTTTATTTGATTTTTTTTAATGTTACTATATGGCGTTACAATACCGCGAAATTTATATAGATAGGTTATTTGGAGTGTTGACCTTGGTGATATGGGCTTGGATTTCACTTCTGGCTACCAGGAGAGGGGGAGTAATTGTTAAAAGCACGTGCTGCGGCGCAGCTCTTTAAATGTAAGACATGATTTAGAGGATGTACTTGCTTTCGATTTGCTTTTTTCTTTCTTACTTGCTTCTTAGAAGTTCCAAGGAGAATTTATGACCCTTTATGGGGGTTAGGGCTTTTGGTAGCAGTGTTCTCAGCTGTTCGTTTCATTGGGTCGGTTTTCATTTTGCGACAGTCATGACGATAAGAAAGTATTTATCTGATACTGAGATTTTCGAAATAATGAATAAATCTGATAGTGATGTTAGCGAAAATAATCCAAATCTGTACATAGACATTAAAGTAAAAAAAAAGGACTAAAATGTGCCCTTTGCCCAAAATCTTGCGTGAAGCGTCAGAATATGTGTGTAAGACATATGACGTTGGACTATGCATTGATTTTGTTTTATAAATATACCATACAGCAAAATAAGATTTATCTTTTATATCTATATATTCCATATACTGGTACATCATTACACCATGAAATTTATATAACATAAGTAAATATATTTTGTATTTTCTTAAAAGTAGGAATATTTATATAATTTTATGTATAAAACATTCAATTTTCGATTAAATCTTTTTTTCTTTTGTATATATTAAGTTTTATGCATTTTAAATAATATATGTAAGTACCAAAATATTTTAATAAATAGCCGATTTTAGAGGAATTTTTTTGGAGAATTAGACTTAATATCTAAAATCGTCTGGGTATAGCGTAACATTCCGCGGTAAGAAGCCGCGGGCCCAGAGAAGCACTTCTTTTTTCTCCCTCCGGTAGCGAAAGGATTAAATCAGTAGATCATGTTAGAATAAATTTCTCATTGAAAATCATGCTTATAGAAGCAACAAATGAAACAAAAAAATATTATTATAGACCTATAACAAATCTAGTGCGTATTTTTCATACTTATTAAAGCAAAATTGATGCCTTAATATTAAGTTATTTTAATCGTATATTTGCTTATAACCGAATATCACAAGTAAATACCAAATCATACAAATGCTTTTAAAGAACATGAAAATCCTCAAACTGAATATCTATCTATCTATCTATATATATATATATATATATATATATATATATATATATATATATATATATATATATATATATATGTTTACAAATGTTTGAATTATTTACAGATTAAGTTTTTATTTTCAAGTTAAGTGTCAGGCAGATATGTAAATGATTAGAAATGTTGCGTGATTGAGCTAGGGCAACCAGTGGGCATTTAACTCCGTTCTCCGTGGATTACAAAACATGTAATCAAAGCTTATTTGTGTGTATTTAATCTGTTTCAGAGGTACACGTTTTTACTGGAGATGCCATTACACCAGCACTGGAGACAGTATGAGCAGCTGTCAGAATTCGAGAGAAAAAAATAATAGGGATGAGGGAAACCGGGTGGTCAGTTCGATGAGTAGCTCGCCACTTAGGCCCTTCTGACTTAACTGTGAGGAGGTATTGGGACAAATGGGCAAGAGAGAGGTCTGTTATGGTTACCAAGATTAAGACGCTCTCGATGAACCAATAGTCGAGAAGACCATCATATCATGCGACACGCTCTCATAGCCCCAGCTATCTCATTATCCACACCAAGCCTGCCCATCCAGCTAACTCATATGATAGTAGTTTTCAAACATTGTCGTTCCTGTAAAGCAGGAATGACCTGCTCTTGAAGGAGTACGTCCTTGTGGGGTGAAAGTTTCAAAGAAAAAAGGCCCGAGGATAAACTCAATAGTAAATCCACTCCAAGCAGTCACGTAAACAGAATGCAGTGGTTGTTGATGCAGGACATTAGGAGTTGAAGTACCCCATATGCGGCAATTTTGATAATTCACAGCTCCATTTAAATAAGAGTGTGCCTCATCTGACCATAAAATTTTCCAAGGCTATGTGTCATCAACTTCCATTCTTGCCAAAAATCGGCAATGAAATTCAAGGCTCGTTTTGTGATCTTGAGGTTTCAGTGTTTGCATCACGTAGATCTCATGCAGATATCATTTTAAACGATATAGCGGAATGTTTCGTACAATCGACCACGGAATCTCGCGTGACACTGATCCGCCACTTACTGAAAAATATGTGAAACTGGGGGCCTTTTCAACCACAGCAGTATCGACTTCTTCGACAGTTTCAGTCCCAACTGGCAAAACAGGTTCTACTGGCCTCTGAATAGTGTAATTTTAATTATAATCCACGGTACTTTTTTATATTTTCATATGTCTTTCGTACATTCACGCCATACTTTTCCCTCGTTAAATAACCGGTTTTTTTTTTTACTTTTCCATTCACACATCGTGTATTTTTCATGATGAACGATCCATCAGTTTTACACATCAGTTAAGCGATACATGTAAATTTACAATGATAAGATTGTTATAAATCAAAAACACTTAGAAAACTTTGTACTTTAAATGAAATAAACTTTAAACTATTATAATTTGGGTATTCATTCTATTGGCTGACGTGTAAGCGTGGTGAAAATGCTAATTTAATATTAAACAATGGAACATGTAATTAATGAACATATGTTTGTCCTAAGATAAATGAGCCTGTAGCATGAATTTGTATATCGGAGGGAAAGGATATTAGGCCCATTCCTTACAAATAGTACTGAGTTAAGTTTAAAAAAATTCTAACTCATAAAAAAGGTACATAACTTAAAAGTCAGTAGTATACGGATTAAAAGGCATAATGGTTTATTAAAAATATACATTCATAAGTAAGCTGTTAAATACATAGTATAAAAAGGACTTTTAAGCGGCTGTCTGGCAAAATTTTAAAAATGGACACGGAGACTTACACCTAAATAAATTAGACCTGTACAGAAAATAGACTTCATAAGGTTGAGTTTGTATTTATATCAGGATATAACAATGAATACTTATTTTTAATTATTTTATATTAAATCGCTTCTTTCTTGTACTAGTATTATCGATATAAAATATAATGACATTAACATCAGAAAAAAATTCGAAGAATTAAACATTAATTCTATTTTAGAGAAATATTTCTATTAATTTTGGGGAAACAGAGATGTATTCATTTTAATAGAGCATTCGACTTTCAAATTTAATATAAAAGATAATAAAGTATTGTTTTGATGCATGGTTTCAGCCCTTGAGTAAATAATGTGGCTTCAAAACATTATTTTGCAAGACTTAAAGTTTTTTGTAACATTTCTAAATAAAAGTTTAAAAAAAAATTATATTTAGTACGCCTGATAAGACATACTATTGAGTCAATATATTTGCTGAAAGCTTGTCTGTTGACACTGTGCCCTCATCCATGTAAAAATATTTTCGTCTCCGTTCATATATCTTTGTTGATCCAACATAACCCCTAAAAGTAAGGAAACAAATAATTGAAATCTTTAAGCTGGAAGGTTTGTCCATCGCTTCTTCACAACAAAAGTACTTGGCCAATACAATATCCTAAAAAGAAAATTACTTCTTTAATGCATTGGTAACATTGCGAGTAGTTTTAAAGAAAGATTTATTTACTCAACTTCTTATTTCTTGAAACAAAATTGGAACATCCTTACTATCGAGGGAAGGAAATATAAGTAAATAAAAATTAATGGAAAATAAAAAAGGGAAAAAATGTAGTTTGTCAAACAATGTAGTTCAAAATATAACACAGGTAATCCTTCTCTTATATATTAAAACCCATTGGAAAATTCTAAAAGTAATTATTTCTTTTCAATTTTTGAGTTAGGTTATATTATACTAACAATGAATGTATATAATAAATTATTAGTCACTCAAGGAGCTATTGTTTTAGTTAATTCAAAAATGTAGTAGCTGATTACTTTTTAAAAATTTATCTTGTTTTTGCGTTTATTTCTTATGTCTGCTGTCACCAGTATCGAACTTAATTTCCAAAAATACGTCATAATAAATCCTAAATTTTTACTGGGATGAAATAAAATACATGCAATATATGTCATATACCTGCTTTCACCACTAATGAACTTAATTTCCGAAAATATGTCATAATAAATTTTCCCCATTTTTTTATTAGGCTGAAGTGAAACCAAGGGGCTATAGTTTTAGATGGATCACTTTTCGCTTACCATATCACTTTTCGCGTACCAGATCACTTTTCAATTTATTCCAAAATTGCTTCAATTTTAATTACATTTAACTTATATATATTTAACTTAATAATTGAAAATATTTCAGTTCATAATTACTAACTTATCGTTTGCTTTAATTTTAATTACATTTAGCTCAAACATATTCCATTTAATACTTTATTGTTTGCTTTAATTTAATTATATACAGTTGATATAATGTTCAGTTTGATAATTTATTTTTTGTTTTAAATTTAATTATATTTAGACTAAACATATTCAGTTAAATAATTTATTGTTTGCTTTGATTTTAATTACATTCAGCTTAAATTTATTTAATTTTGATCTATCGTTCACTTTAATTATAGTTATATGTAGCTCATATTGTATTCAAAGTAATAATTTATCGATTGCTTTAATTTTAATATCGGAAAAGTTTACAATTGTTTATTTCCCGATATTTTATCATTTACTTAAATTTTTACATTTAATTGAGTAATTTATAAGACAGCGCAACTTGAGAGGCTAAATTTGTTCTTTTCAAAACTGTGCACAGAACTTTCTCAGTATTTAGATTTGCTTTCATATAATTTTTTTTAAATTCAATCTTAATATATTTTATTATGAAGGTTTCGTCTATAAAATCTGATCCCTGGAAATAGTAATTTGATTCATATTTCACTGCACTGAGAGTTAAGAAATTAGTCTTACTTTATAAATGCTCTTTCATGAAATAATATTGAGATTTTTTTAAATATTCTAAGAATATGCTAATTTCAAATAATAATTAAAAATTGTTATGATGTATTTATGAGACGTGGGGAAATAAGATTGGCATAATGTATGTTATCTGTCTAGAAGTTAAAGTAAATAAATTTTTATCAGCTGTACTGACATCGTAATCGTCTTTTCTTTAAGGTATTAAAAACTTGAAATGACTATTGACTTACATTTCAAAAGCTTTGCGTAGAAATATTTATTTTTCTTAAAAACTGTTTAGATATAACTTTTCTTATTAGATGAATCATTATAATCCATAACTTTAATTTCTTCTCACGATTCATGTTAAAAAAGTATGGAACCTCCAATCTCAGATTATAATGTATTTAATTTAATCACGATTCATATTTAAAAAGTACGGAAACACGAAATTCTAAATTACAGATTATGAGTAGAATATGAAATTAGAGTTAAAGATAGAATATGAAATTAGAGTTAAAGATAGAATATGAAATAATTAGATGTAATAAATATTAGAAATAATTAAATAGATATTAATTTTAGATTATATTATCACATAGAACGGCACGATGTATTTATTTGAAAGTTAAAGGGCCTTGATAAACATACGTAAATTGGAAAACTAAGAAAATCTCACATAATTATTTAAAACTCGAATTTCTTTATAAAATTTATGAGGAAAAAGAAAGCACTGGCGTCTTAAATAAAATTTATGGGACTTTCATAAATGGATTAAATAATTTCCCAAATTTGGTTGGGTATTTCTTTATCCTTTTCCAATATATTCTTAAAGAATTATAATTTTTCAAGTAACAGAAAAACTGGACTTGATCTCGAGATATGTAACCAATAATTTGATTTAAAGAAATGCTCAAGACAAGTAGTTTAACAAATACCAATAAGGAAAGGAGCTTAAATTTATTTAAAATGAATCAATGAATATTTTTACTGTGGTCATTTTAAAATAAAATATAATGTTTCTGCACTTCAGGCGAATCCTGAAAACAAAATATTTTTTATGCACATGGAATTTCGATATTTCACTATAAACATTCGGAAAAATAGCAAATATATGCAATAGCAAAAAATTTATTAAAGTTTAAAGAGAGAGAGAATGTATACTTAACCAATATTTTACCTGTTTTCATCCACACAATGAAGTGAAATCACACAGGGTGATGATAAGAGAGAAATTAGGTTAAGAAAATTAACAAGTTTAAGAATAAAAATTTTATGCTTCCTTTAAACATTAAACAAGGAATTAAATCTACTTTTTAGAAGTTTTAATCCTAAAAAACATATTAATAAAATATTCATTAGCATTCACTCCAAATAATAAATATTGTCTATAAGTAATGCTTAAAGTTTTCTAGCAGTTATAGAGCAATTGGTATTAAACTCTCGCTAATTTCTTTAGCCACGTTATTTATTTTAAACAATTTTGAAAGTGTTATTAGCGAAATAAAAAATAAATTTTAAATTCAAGTGCTTCATAAGAAGACTGAATATATTCTAAGAGTATTTTTCATTTTTATTTTTGTACATAATTGGAATGATCGTACTTTTTAATTGATAAATTTTGAATGAGGAATGAGAAAACTATTTTGATAAAAGTAAAATTCGATAATAATTCGATTTCTTAAAAAAAAAATCACTTTTCAGACTCAATGTTATTACAAATGCCATTGTTTTCATAAAATAAACAACTATAAATAAAACATATCAAGTTAAAGCTAATTATTAATTTTATAAATTTCAAAATTACCGAATAAATTGAGTAACGTATTGAAAAATAAATTGTAATCAGTTTTCAAGAATAATAATTTTTTTTATTAAAACGTTCCCATAAATTAAAGATTCATCGAAAATGAAAATACGAAAAGAAGACGTGAGTTATTTCAAAATGTAACAACAATCCGACCATTAGAAACGAATATTGGAGTGCAAATACAAAACACCACTCGATCCTTCTTTCAAATGCGTTGCTTCGAGTGACATATTACAAAATAGATGACACGGAAATGCTCAAAACTACGCCTTTGAACAAAAGTCGTGGTTCGATTGGACATGAGTAAAAAATTGAATTCAGTCCAAGATATCAGTCCATGAAGCCAAAGGATTTGAGTGTCATCACAGGAATTTAAATTCAATTCAGGAACTTTCAATCGTTCCAAGAGAAGAGAAAACGAAAAGTAACGAGTTTCTCAAGGCAAAGGAAGCATGAATAAACCTGAAGTGATTTGAAGATTTCTTCTTTAGTTTGTTTAGTAAAATCACAGACTACTAGACAATATTTTTTGTTGTTGACTATAAGAGTGAATTGTGTTCTATATCTGTTGTACTAGAATTGAAACCTCCCCTACCTTCACACTCATTGAAGGTGATTTCAATCAAATTTGTAGTGATTGGCCTATATTTTACTACTGGAAAAAATATGTTGATTATTATATGCGAATAGATATAAAGAACTTTCAATCATTTTGCATGAAAGTGTATATTAGAAATATTACTTTTGTAAATAAGTAAATAGTGTAACAGCAATTAAGATGCTACGAAAAAACCCATGCATTAAGAAGCTATAAATGTAAATTATTATAAAGCGATGTGTGGAATAGTCATAAAAATATTTAAATTATATTTTTATCAAAATTATTGGCAGAAAATATAATACATGTAATTAATTTAAATTTGAAAACTCTTTAATTCTGCGCATAATAAATAGCAATTACATTAAGCTTTTACATAAGGATGTGCTATGGGTATCTAATTATTTGTTCCCTTTTCAAAATGTGACCAAATGGGGAAGACATGCATTTTACAATGGATACCTGCACATGTAGGAATCGTTGAGAATGAGGCAGCTGACGAACTGGCCAAAATGGCAAGAACTCTTAATTTTACCAACTCTAATCTTGTCGCACAAGATGATGCAAATGTCATTGTAAGATACGGTCTCAGAAAGAAATCCATCCAGAAGACTCATCAGATTTGAGAAATTAATGCAAGTAGAAAAGTCACAAAAACTATTACAAGACTTGGAACTGGTCACTTCGGTGGCATGAAAATTAACGCAAATTAAATGTATAGTTGTAGTAATTATTGCTTGTTCAGCATTCTTTAATTGAATTTTCTATTGGAGGGTTTCATGTGAAATAGATAGGGTTATGCCCTTAAAAGTAATTTTTTTAGGATTGTAATTATCAGATTGGGTAAATTTTACAGATAATGATGATTTGCGAATATGTAAAATAGGAAATCAAAAATTAAGAGGGAAGGTATAACATTATTTATGTTTATATTTGCCCCTAATTTTAAGACGGAATCACAAGCGAAGGTTTCTATACTTACAAAAAATAGAATGGTATAAAATTACCTGTTATCACAGAATATAAGATTCAATAATAATTATAAACACCAATAATAATAAACAATATAATGACAAACAAAACAGTTACACTTCGAAAATGTCAATTTATCTTACTGGGTTTACGAAGTGCGCTAGTGTGAAACATAACTTCTTTCCTGGACAGAAGCAACACGTTTTCATTTGTGCCTTCATAATTTAAAACTTTTATTATTGCTAACATCTGAGAGATATAATGATTTAAACTGCTGGAAAATAATATCATTCAAAAGACACTTAAACATCAAGATAAATGATATAAAAATACATGATATTCTACTACTAATAATGGAATAAATGTGCGTGTGATAAATCTATTCCATTACCACTCTTAGTCAAGTTACGGTACTGTAGCATAAACATTTCGGCATTGGATGAAATACGCTATGAAGATAATGAAATATAAACACAGATGTAATAAAATGGTATATAGTTTTAAAGGTTTAGGATTTTATTCAATATTCAATTCAAAAAATCTTTTTGAGACATCATAAAATTATATATAATGGCCCATCCATTTTATATATCTTATAGTGTATTAATATATTGTAACATGTTTCACTTTTCTAACAAATTTTTGTAAATTTCTCTGACAACATTCTTACTATTCGTAATTCGTAATTTCCAATGACAATTAAAACAATATAAAATCATAATACATTACGTTTTTTTGATAATATCAATTAAAAAGACTCTTTATTATTAGCTGATCAGGTTGTTGGCTTATGTTTTCCACGATCTATGCTCCTTTTAAATGTTTTCATTAAATTGTTAAATCTTGTACGAATGTATAGTGTCTAATCTCCGTGTGTGGTATTTCACTACCTTTTAATTCGGAGACAGTCGGATGTGTTTCCAACTACACAACAAACTGATAGAAACTTGAAATATCCATATTCATATAACTATTTCATAAGAATCAATAATTTTTCACTTTTATATAATAAAGAAAGTACTTGATTTGAATAGTTATGGAAAGTTAAACAATGTTGCAACATTGTGACATACACACAATTCATGTTTAATTATTTGATCTTCATTGTGAACAGCTGTTACATCTAATTTTTATGTAAATGCTGCTATATGTTTTAAACCCATTATCATATTTCTGTATGTTATTAACAGTACAGTCTGCCTATTTCAACTCCGATTTCTTTGTGTTTTTAAATAATCTTTTTAATACTTTAAATATTAAAGAACACCCAACTCTTCTTTTACACGGTCATTTTTTACACGATTTTGAAATAACACGGATCACCAAATCACCTATGTGTTCCGAAATTATAACTCGATCAAATGCAATTGGTGGTAAGGTTTTCAAAACATGCAAACGGCTGACAACGAAGAATTGATTCTAGAAAGCCCTTTGGATGAGGACGATTTGATCGAATTTATAACAGTTTATGGTATTAAAAAAGTCGGCAATGATGAAGTCGCAAGTGAAGTTCAGAAGAAGTAATTTAATTTTGTATGTACCTATAGATTAATTTTTTTTCACTGTACACTAATTTTAATTTTTTTTGTTATAAAAATTAATTATTTTTTTTAATATGAAAAATCAATTTCATTATTACTTTTTTGTACTGTTTTTTTTTTTGGAAAATATTTAGAGTTTTTTTCACTTACACGATTTTTTAAAGTTGTGAAACATATCCCCAAATTTACCATACGTCGCATATATTTTTATACGAGTTTTTTTGCACAGTGTTCTGAGGAACATATCTACCACTTAAAAAAAGTGTTGGGTGTACTTTCATAAATAAAATACTTTTTTTATAAATTCATTCGTTATATAAAAAAATTAATATTGTTTTATTCTAAATTCAGAATTCAAATAAATACTTATTAATATTAAAAACATGATTTAATTTATTCCTCTAATATAAATAATTGGTTTAAAACTTCAAGACATTTCCAAAATGAGCTGATGAACAAGCCGAAGAAGTAATATTATCCAAAAAAAAAATGTTTTGTGAAAACTGTTTAAGGAAGTTTTAATATAGCAAAATATTTTGTTAATTTGAGCTCTTGAGATTTAGATTAAAATAATGATTATATTATTACATAGTTCACATTTTTATTTCCATCCTTAATTATCTTTAAGATTTTCTATACTTCTTCATAAATTTATCCCATTTTCAAACTCTTAGATATACAAAGATCAAAATATGCATACAAAGTACAGGAGATATCAAACTTAAGAACCTTAAGCATTTATTTCACAACAAAAGAAAAGTCAAGTTTAAGTTCCATTCATTTCTTAAATAATCAACCGTAAAAGCAAATTTACCAACGTTCGTGGTTGAGTCAAGCTTCTAATGTCTTATAAATCCCTTGAACGATATAGTGTCATAATAGAAGGAAATTAATCTTTCTCTTGAGGCATTAAAAATGACTCCATTCAATTTGCTTCTAATTGTGAAAATTTCCTTTGTCGTGATGTAACTGGATTAGAGGTTAAATACCCTTCGAATTCCTTTAAATTAAGAAAATGACGTAAAGGATTGAAAAGAAAGTATCGTATCTTTATTAACTTTGATAGAAATATGTATCGGTTATATTGTTATTACTGCAACGGTTATTATAATTATTATATTCTCCATCTGATTCTCCAAGCCTTCCGTGTATTACTTTCGTCAATCTTAAGGTACGATTGTGCTCTGTTTGGTAACGTTTTATTTGCTTTTCATAATGCGCATATGCTTTTTGAGAATCTTGATAAAATTTTTGGTGTATGATAATAATTTTCTTTTTTTAACATTTTGACAGGCTTTCTTATGAAACAATTTCTAATTTTTATAATTTATAATGTAAAACCACATATGAAAATAAATCCACGTTCAAAAATAAATTTCTTGATATGGCATTCAATATCGCAAACTAAAATTTAACGAACTTCAATATTCAATAATCATTAATTGATGAAATTAATAATTATTTATTTGTTGAAATGAAAAATTACTTTTGTAAATACACATTTTTTTAAACTATTTGTCATGTTTTCGTTTGAAAAACGATTAACAACCGATTGGTCTAAGTAGCTTGAAAAACGTTGAACGGCTTAAAATACCCATGTAACGATAATAGACACATTTCTTAAGCCAAAAAATTCCGGAAAAGTTTGACAAACTATTAATTGTGCTTATTGTAGTTACAAAAAACAAATCCCCGAACTAAGTTACACCAACCTACTTTCATGCACTTTTCAACTTTCTCTTTCACCTTCCCTTTGCAAAGACGCACGTTGGATGTTAGTACCTCAAGTCACTACAAATTGCAACCTAAGAAGAATTTCGGGAGATTCCCCAATGAGCCGAATATAATGCTGATGCTAGCCATTTTTCCCTTTCTTTTTTCATTCCGCTTCTGCTTCACTTGAGGGTATGCTTATGTAATCGTAATTTGTCTCATACGCATTATTCTCGAGTAAACTGTTTTCAGTTTGAGCGAATTATGCTAATTTATAAAAGGAATGAACTTTTTTGAAGAAATTCTGCTCACAACAAACTGAATTCAAATCTTTAACCACTCAATGGTTATGAATGAACTCAGCTTGTCAACCGAATACCGTGACATTGTGGACACTGAACAATTCAGTTCGCCCGAAGTATTTCGACCCAAATGGTTACAGCCGAACCATATTCGGGCAGCTAAACTTTTCCCTAGTGAACGCTGATTTCGTCCGTGTATATTATTCTGCGTTATTAGTGTTACAAACAAGATATATATTGGCAAAATTTAGTTGATTTGATAGCGTAAAGATGACGGTACAGGTACAGTAGAAATTTTTACATAATAAGAAAAAATGTGGCCCACCCGATCTTTAATCTAGTTAACTTTTTTGTGTAATTTGGCGGAAGTTTGTTATTAAAAAACGGCAGAATTTTTTTTAGATAAATATAACAATTACATGTTTTATAAAATTTAAAATCACATTTAAAAATTGATGTAAAAAAGTGAGCTGCTGTTGCATCTCTGTACATTCAGGTAAAGTATTTGCACTTGATAGTATGTCGTCAACGTAGAAGTTCTCATTGACAATTGAAGCTCCAACGGGAAAATTGTGTCCTTCATCTTCAGAAATTTTAAGTAGTGTTCTTGTTGTTAAAAATGTGCCACTCACGGAACGTAAGTAACTGTTGAATGTTCGAAAGTTTTCATTGGACTTAACTAACATCTCCTAAAAATTAGAATGTCTCGGCACTGATTTCTGACCTCACACCTAGTAAACACCCTTTCACTTCCGTATGCGCTCATGCAGAACTCTTCCGATGCATTTTTACACATTTTGTTTTATTCCATATTATTAAACTAAACATTCATATACAGCAAATAAGAAATATCAGTAAACTAATCAAAAAATTATGTTTCATGCACATAGATCATTTAAGAATAAATACAGTTTATTTTTTAAATGATGATCGCAAGTATGTGAACACCAATGTATTATTTACTTCAAACTTATTGCAATAAATATAAACATTTTCTATACTGGAACAAAATGATTCTTTTATATTTTTTGTTCACAGAAAAACGAAAAGTAAAGTAAAAAATAACTAATATTCTATATTTTATTCTTAATTTTTTCATAAAACTATATATATGCTAATTTCTTTATCAGTATTTTCTTAGTTTTTATTCAGAATAGTTACAAAAAGAGAAATAAAATTAGAAATGGTTTTTAAAACAAAAAGTACAATGCAAATTTAAAAACAGTAACTTACATCACAAACACATACACAGTCACAAAATGAAAAATTACCATTCAATAAATTAAAAAAAAATATTTTTAGGCAAATCACACTTATA
>BMAW01075735.1:32513-129316 GCA_019974015.1 Nephila pilipes
CTCTGCTGCATCGGAATTCAAGCCGAGAAACAAAAAGACTTGCTCTGATAAAACTATCTTCGCGCCTCGTCAAATGGAAGTAATAAAGAGTGACAGAACCTTATACTTGCCTACAAAATCTTTCTGGGGTTCATCTTCGCTTAAAGAGACGATACCTCTCCTACGAGGTTTTCTGTTTGTTGCGTGGGCCTTCTATACCATAGATCTTCAATGAAGACTTTTTCCCCTGTCGAGATGGCGGTCAATGCTCTCCGGTGTTTGGTACTTCTGCTGCGGAGATTGTTGGGGCTCCTCGATTGCTGTGGTTGACCTGCAGTGGGGAGCTCTTTGACGTGGCAGATGTAGCTGGCACTTGTTGAGTGATCTTCAATGATCTGTGTCTTGCTCACTGCTTTGTCTTTAACTCAGTGTGATTGGAGACCATTTGGCGGTCCTTGGAGTATGTAGAGACGAGGTTGATGCGCTTTTCCTTCTTGATAGTAGCCTTTGGGGACCTTTCTCTTCGGAGGCGGAGTCGAAAACTTCAATAAAATTCCTTTCACCTGTTTACATTTGCTAATGTTCCAGTATCGATCGATATTTACTGATTTCCCTAGGAAATGTCTCCTTCGGGGCCTAACACTATTACTAGAAATTGATGTAATCTGTTTCGCTTATGGTACTCGGTGGTCTAACCTCGTGTTTTCCTTAGGCCTTACTGACTGTGATTTGAAGCCCTCTGAGTAATTGTCCTGAATGGTATTTCCTTATGCAATGCCCTGATCATTATTATAAACACTTCAATCTCTCGCATCCCTCTTCTTATAGGCCTTTCTTTGATGGTAGAGTTTAATATGGCGAATATTGACAGTTGTCTCCCTTTAATGATTCAAAATCACTACATTGTTTTTAAACACTCAAACCACTTTGAAGGGACCCTAGAATTTGGGCTGAAATTTCGCAACCATTTTGTGCCTTGCCAAACTAATTGCATGCGTTTCCACTAAAGCCAGATCGTTTACCTTAACCTTCCAATCCCGTCTTCTCCTATTGCAATATCGAGCCTACTTGTTTTGCTGTACCTCTGTTCTTTGTTGAGCCTCAGCTAAAGGTTTCTCAATGTCCTTACTTACCGTATCTCCATGTTCGGAAACATGCACCAGTTTCTGAAAAGGAATTATCAATTTACGTTTTAAAAATAGCTCAGCAGGAGTCTTCCCCGTTGATTCATTTACTGCAATCCTGATTGCATATGTGAACTGCTGTAGAAATTGGTCCAAAGATGTATGATTTGCCTGCACGTATCTAGCTATCACCTGCTCTAAATTTCGATTAACACTCTCCAAAGCATTTGCTTGATGTCTGTAAGCAGTAGTTTTTACGTGTGCAATGTTCAAGGTGCGACATAGATCGGAAAGGAAAATGAGTCCATTATCACTGACTATCTATGAATAACATGAATTTGATCCAACTATGAATAACATGAATTTGATCCAACTATGAATAACATGAACGAAACTGATAACTTCAAGCACCTGGATTGCTTACATTGAGACCATTACAGATCTTACTACTGATACTACATCAGTGTCTCCAAAGGCCTCAATGGTGTCTCACAATAATTGTATTTAGTCATGTGGAATGACTGCATGTCCTTTTTGGTGACGATTCTCGTTTTTGCAGTTGTGAGGTACCTGTGTATGAAGACAACATGGCCCGTATCACGATAGACGATGCGTTGTCACTCGTCATGCATCCAGACAGAAGGGTACATTGGTGCGGTGTACAATTTCGTACGTTGCACTATCACTGTTGGTTAGTATTAGAGCCACTTTGACGGTTCAAAGGTACGCTAGTGGGGTCCTTCGACCTGTGGCCATTCCTTTGTGAAATCCTCTGTTTTCTTTGTGAATACCTAAATCCTCTGTTTCAACACGACAGCACTCATGTTTACATTTCTGCCATCTCAAGACCTTATCTCGCGTTCATAAATACAATGACGTGATCAGTATCATCGCCCCCCCCAGACCTGTAGCCTATAGAACACTTATATGCCGCACTGTTGAGACTCCACCGTTACCACAAAAAATGGTTTAGATGGTAAAGTTTAATTTTCACGACTGAATTGAAGTAAGGCCCCATTCAGAGCGACTATGAATTCAAACTAATAAGTGGAACGTATTTCATTAGAAATAATGGCGGTTCGGCAAACTGTTAGAATTACAATGTTTCTGTATTTTAATAAATAAATTTTGTCAAACTTAGACTCAGCTTTCAGTTATTTATTATTATTGGAGAGTATTATTCTCAAATATCATTTCAATTTCCTATTTTACTATAGTTGCAACATTATTTCGTGATGGGTGCATTTTTTACTCCTTGATTAATTATATTTATGTAAATTATGATTATTATTTATTATAACCATAATTTACTCATTTATACTCATTTATACATATTTTCTCATTTTATACTCCTGGTATAAAATGAGAAACTTTTTGAAGTTAGAACCTTAGAGTAGCAAATTTTTCTTATGATATACGTTGTACATTTAATATTAAATTATACGTCTCACAGTTTTTATTTAACAAATCATGATATTTGTGCAACTATTTGCAGTAAAATATGTAGTAGAGTCATATATAATTAAATAAATATCGTTAACTATTAATTCATTCAATATTAATTTAAACCTTATATTGATCGATATTATAAATTAAAATCGGACGCTGCCACAATTAATTATTTGCTTACATCCAAATCTCTAATTTTCGTATTTTTATCATTTTTTTCGTTTTTCTAAGCCTCTAGATAGTATCCTTACCTTCTTTCACGCAACACAGTTGCATCCTGGCTCTTGCGCCATTAAACTACTATCTCTCAATCTCATGACGTAAACAAAAGAAATCGTTATTTAAATCGTGTCAAATAGACTCCAAAATAGAACTGCATAAAATTATTGATTGATCTTAGTTTACTGAATAAACGTCAATGGTTTTAGATTCGCACCCTCTTTTCAGGAATCAACAAGAAACGAATCGAGGCCAATGGTGACACTTTTTTCTAAATTTTTTTTTTTTTTTTTCACTACACTCCCACTCAAACCCCTTGTCGTTCCTAGAACGTGAGGAGAACAAAATAAAGCCAGAGAGAAACAAAGGCAAAAAGGTCGAATGAAATAAAACTTCCTCCCCCCCCCTCGAAAATTTTTTCGGAAATAAAAAGGAACCTGGAATGCGAAACAAATAAATAAAACTGGATGAAAGTTCCGAAAGTCGGGTGTGTCAAATGTAGAGGGTAAGTGGATTTCCAAACGATACTTTCCAATCAATATGCGTTCGACGTGTTCTCAAATATACCGCCGCGAAGGAAAGCACTTGAAATACAAAGGTTATATTTAAGTGTAAGAGGAGGAAAAGTTGTATTCGGCAAGAAGTTCCTGTCGTGTGGAGAAAAGTGAGGAATAATTTATGAGATATTGTCTTTTTCCCAAAACTGAAAGCATGCTTGTTCCGTGTCTCCATTTTTTTAAATGTGGGTTCGCTTATGTATGTTCAAACTGGTAAAAATATTGGAATGCTTATTTTACTATAGAATAGTATGTAAGGAATTCTTAACATTTCTGACCTAAGCATAATTAAAATTAAATTATTAATCTTTCTTGAAAGAAATTAAGGAAATTGATTGGTATTTCTAGGTATAATACAAATTATTAGTATTACTATGTGTATTAATAAATAATTAGTCACTTTGGGGATTTTCTCAAGTAAATGCATACAAAGTTAGCTCAATAAAGAAAAAAAATAACGAACTCGATCGTGTTAGATTTACGATAACTATCTGTTTCACAGTGACAGTAACGTATTGCTCATAAATAATTATTAATATACATATTGCTCTTTTTGTAATAACAGTGCTAATAGTATGTTTTGAATTCATTTTCCTGTAAAGATTGTTATTTTATACATATAACGAAGAAAACTGACGAACAGCGATAGTTTTAGTAAAACGATTTTTTTTATTAAAACATTAATAAAATTGCGTAAAGATTTGATAATAAACATAGCTCCTCACTTAACTAACTGTGCCATCTGAATAAATAAAAATAAATAAAATGAATTAATAAAATAAATAAAATGAATTTATGGGTTATTTTTCTTTCAAATTATTTAATATGAGAAGAAAAAAAAACTCCATTAACCACACCTCTTTGATTTTAAAACGTTTTTCTGAATTTCACTTGGTGTGTGTGTGTGTGTGTGTGTGTGTCATCAAATTTTCGATCGTTAATTTAACCAACTTCCCATCAAGCTAGAGCTTTGAAATTTTGGGAATCGTTCGTACTCGCCTAACAATGCAATATTTAGACATTTGCGACAAGTTTTAACTAATATTTTCTTTAATAATGCAGTTTAGCCCAAACACTTGGCGCGATTTCAAAAATTGGCACCAAACTTGGCGATTGTTTTTTTTTTTTTTTTTTTTTTTTTTTTGCTGAGCGTTAAATCCGTGAAACGGAACAGGGTAGCCACATTTGGCAAAATACTGCCAAATAATTCTTGTCGCCAAGGATAAACCTTTCCTGAATTCTGGTTCCCATTTTTTTTAATAGAATGACTTACAAACTTTCAAATGCATGTTTTGATTTTATGAGTATTATGAATTTCTTAATATGCTCACAAATGTATCTTTTTAAGTAAATTTTAAAGTTAAAAATAACTAACAGTTTTAACTAATATTTCAATAATTTTCTTTAATAAACTTTGCTACCATATAAAAACGTTATTTTTAAAAACGTTGGTTTTTATTTCGAATTATTTACATTAAATTTTTTTTTATCGTTGACACACAGTGAAGTATTAAATTTATTTTGCATAAAATTTCAAATAAAGATTTTTAAAGTAATATATCATATTTATTATGAAACTTTTAACAATATGAATATTTGCCCTAAAAAATTTATTCTTTCTAAATTATAAACACCTAGTCCATAAGGAAGGGCACAATACTGAAACTTAAGAATATCACTAAAACATTTTGAAAAATATAGTGCCGTGATACCATGTATCCATAGAATATAACTAATAGCATCCTAGTCGCTAGGAGTGACTGTTTTGCTTCTGTTATCAGTTCTGTTAATGTTAGACAAAAATAAAGCATTTTAATTTATGTATGAAAGGGCCACTTTGTTTAGCCTTTTTTATATCTTTGTTCTGCTAAAAATGATCATGTTAATAGAACAATTTTAAAAAAGTACACAAACTGTACAGTCAAAATTTTTTTTGTTTTTATTTTAATATCATTATCGTTTGATAATATATTTTATCAAAACTTCAATTAGTCTTTTTTTTAATTCATATGTGTTGTCACTCGCGAAAGGTTTAGTAACAATAAATTAGAATACAATATAACATTCCTGTGTACATTTTTTAAATAATATTTTTGACAAAATCTCTCTTCAGATTTAATTTTAACCTGTTTTACATTTTGTCAGATTTATTCTTATAACATTAGCTCATCTACTTTTTAATCTGTACTACAGTTAACTCATATTTAAATTATTTTCCAAAATCGTGGGTTTTTCGCGTTCTCTTTTTAAATGCACCGTGAATGATATTTAACCTTTGCATATGAGATTGACATTGAGCAATAATTTTTAAGCATAGAAGTAGTAATCATTACATTTTGATTAATTTCTGTTAATTAATAGAATTTGAAGGCAATGAAGGGATGCTGAAAACAGTTAAATTGTCATTTGATACTTATTTCAGCTTAAATAACAAATAGCTATATAATTATTTTCCTACATTTTTCTCAAACACAAGCTCAAATTTGAGTGGATGTTATAAAAATGAAGGTTTTGCATTTTTTTTAACAAAATGACTGTGATGTTAGACTATATCACGACTTTTCCTTTAAATATGACTAAAGACTTTTCATTTTTAATAGTTAGAATGAAATCTCAACCCAAGATAAAAGGAAATTATGAAGTGTAATGAACGGATTAGAACAATTATATTTAGAAGCATCGATGAAATGAATAACAGAGAGATGATCAGTTAGACAGTTGAGATTTACCTATAGATGTAATGTATATATGCCCACGTAAATAATATATTTTCTCCTTTTTACCTTTCTTCCTCTTTTTTGACATTCTATATTTTGCAACCATTTAACTTATCAACCAGTTTATGGGCAAAGATCAGCGCAGTGCACTAATATCCCAAGCCTCTACTAATTGCTGCACTGACGAAATTCCGGGACATTCCGGGTTTATTTCGCAGGGGAAGGGAATACCTTAGCATATATTAGCTATATTCATTTCAAAGAATGCTCTAGAAGTTTTTACTTGTAGCCTGTAAAAATAATGCAACTCCGCGGAGCAGCTACGCGATTAAAATGAAATTTTAAGCAAATATAAATTATGACGTGATATTCCATTGATTCAGAATTGTTGCTCAGGTGTATGTTGAGAGGTGCCCGCTGTTCGAGTGGTCTTGATATAAATAGAGAGATGTAGCGGGACATTGATAGTTCCAGTTGTTATCTGCCTTGGTAAACTGGTCATGAGAAATCGTTTTGCTTCTGAGGCGACTGAGGATACCATATGAGCAAATAGCAAAGTTTGAAAGAGTACGAATGGTAGACTTCGGTAAAGTGGATTTTCCTTTCCGTGTAATTGTAATCTCGATGATGCGTAAGGCACCTATATTAGTGTGAGTGTGAAAGAAGTGGAATGAACACAAGCACTCAAGTTTCAAAACCGTCAATGAATGGCAAAAATACACTTCAACGGATACATCAAACAAATGGCAGTTGCGGATCTTGGAGCGTGATATTGACAGTTGGCAGAACATTGAATCATTACTGCAGGTCTATCATTGTTAGTTCAACCAATTCGTTGGCACCCATTGCATTGTGGCCAGAGCGCAAGAGTTACTTTGTACAGGATGTCTTAAGGCGAAACGCCATTATCACCTGATGTTACAATAGACACATGAACAAAGTCTGGCCAGGCGATTGGTAACAAGTAGTCTTTTTAGGGTAAATCACTCTGTTTAATTTCCGCTATAATAACAGCTGTACCCACATTGGTACACACTGGTGAACTTAAATTCGAGAGTGCTTTTTCCAATATTATTCCGAACGAATGCAGATCATCATGGTATGTTGGATATCATGGATAATTACGGCTGATAAAAATTGAGGACAATCTCAACATCTACCAATACATCAAATAAGTGCTGCAACTAGAGGTACTGCCCTTCATACAACGCATTCTAGGAACCGTATTTCAACAGGACAATGCCTGTCTATATGTTGCTTAGAACGTTCAAGATTTTGCAGCCCAACAGGTACAGCTTTTTCGTCCACCTGCTTTCCATCCAAAATGACATACATTAATCATGCCTGAAATTTCATTGGTTGGCGTTTGTCTCTTAATATTCGTCCCATAATTGATGTGGTTGAACTTTTGGATCGAATAGAATCAAAAGGAAGTGATCATATTCATATGCATATTCAAAATCTATTTCATTCGATGTCACTTCGTAGAGAAAACCCATACTTCGAGCACGTAGGGGTTTCTTAAATATTTATTTTCGACATCTATTTTTGTTTTTTTGCTTTGTATTATGAATCCTTCATTTGAATCACCTTCACTCCCAAGCATTTTCTCAAATTGCCTATAAAACTAATATTTCCGCTTATAAAGCCGCTTAGGGGGGAAGGCAATGAAGTCCAAAATTTTTTGCGTAACACTATGAATATAACAGAGAGTAGACATTTAAAAAACATAGCTTTTCAATTACGTTGCATGAATAAAATTGGTGTTTTCACTAATAAATATTGCTTCAGTTATTTCTTTGCAGGTATGTTCCTCAAATATTGATTTAAAACGATATTTTTAATGGTTTAAAGCTTTCGTTATAATTTATGAGTAATAACTGAGATGTTTCTCCCAAAGCTATGAATATAGACTTGTTAATAATATAAGCATTTTAGCTGGCCGTCATCAGCGATTAATGGTGTTTCGCATCAGTTAATGAGCTAAAACTGTTAATTTGAGGTAAAGTAGATAAGCAAAGTGAATTTGTAATAATATTCGTATTTTATTTGTAATCATTAAAGAGCAACAAATCATCCACCACAACATGTCACTTATTCCAAATATGAGTTTTAAGTACGAGAGTTGGACCCTTTTAATTCGCAAGATCGCTTAGTTCGTGATTTTATTATGATGAAGTCAGGATTTGCTATTGAAAGTAGGTCTTAGTACTTTTATTTCGATTTTATATATCCAGGAGGAAACATGCCATGGAGTTCCAATTTGCTATAACAAAAATATACTCCGAATGGAATGGGAAAGAAAGCAGTCAAATGATGGGAAAGAAACATGGGGAAAAATTAGTTATATTATGCTTCCTGTGGAAGACTTGTAAGAAAGATGCATAGCGTAGAATTTGAACCTTTTATAAACCCATGATTTACCAACCAAAAAATCTCATGCAGAAAGGGAAAGCTTAAAATTCTTCCAAAATATAGAAAAACAGATCTGATTCATGAAATAAGGGAAAGGCGAAGAAAATAAATAATTGCTGACTTTGTAAGAAACGTAATATCAAACAAGGGCTGAACAAAAGATAATAAATTTTCCATCGAGTAGGGGAAGGGTTTTAAAAAGGATCCAAAACGCAGAAAACAAAGAGCACTCAAACGAAAAGATTTCCGATAAACTAACTTACTAAGGTCCAAATAAAGAGGTGATAGGAATGATAACAAAAATAGTGAAAAGAGTGGGGTGAAGCCCGTATTCTGAATGTCTAAGGCAAGATAGAGAGCAGATGTAACGCCACTAATCCTTTGATCATAAAGTGCAGATGATTGTTTTCGTCTCAAAAGAGAATAATAAATGAGATAGGAACAAGATGTTGTCGTATGCTTTGAATGTTTAAGGCTATGAGAACGTCTATCCTTTTAATATTTTTTTATCAATTTTTTAATTTGAATATTTTGATTAGACATAAATCACCGTTACTAGGAAAGTGAAAGATTCCAATTTAGATTTTTTTAAAGAAATTATTTTCCAAATCGCAATATTGGAGATATAGGCTGTAAGTTCAATCATTTTTCAGTAATAAAATTTTAAGTGTTAAAACGAACTCTTCTTGCGTACGCGTGATTTCTGTAATAACTAAAACTCATATCGAAAAAATATTAACGTGATACAGAGAATTCATAACATCAGATGGTGTTTTTCCAACTGCACATTCTTAAACAATAGAAGATAAGAGAATCTATAAAATTATATCAAAAATTTAATTGTTAGATCACAGGTTTGAATAAACATAAGAAAATGAATTATAAAATATACATGTTTCAAAAAATTGTATTATCAATATCAAATTAATCAATAACAATATCAAATAATTTTTTAGGATTACGGGTTAGTGCCATTATAAGCAATAAGGCCGATGTAAATACAAAACACGAAGTAAATCATTTTAAAATGGTAGTAATTTAATTTAATTTCAAGCATTATTTTGTTTTTAAGGATTAAAATATGTTACTCTCAATATATATATAAATGTGCGTGTATGAGAGTGTGCGTGCATACGTGTAAGTGTGGGAATCTTATTTTTGATAGATTTCATTCTTTTTACTAGTTGGATTTAGGTATATTTTTGTTTTAAATTCATAAATCTTTATTTAAACAAAATTCAAAAAAAAATTAGTTTTAATTTTTTGTAACTCGATACCTTGCATTTTCTCAAATTGTTTCTTTTGTTTTATTCATTACAATTTGCATTTGGGAGTGATCCAAATTCATATATATATATATATATATATTAATTTTAAAACCTTTAATTAAAAAAACACATTTTTATTTCTGTTTTAATCATTAGTAGGAATTCAAAATAAGGGCGAAATGATATTTTTAGATCTTGGAAGAAAAATTCCTGTACTTGTTCTTTCTATGTCCTTCATTTCTCCTTCAGCAAGAGGACTTATTTCTACCGAATTTCGGCTTCGGTTACATTTGATTTGGCTGATGGAGTTTCGACTCTTCGCGCATTTCAGCTTATTTTTTTCTTGATTCAACTTCGTAGTTTACAGCGTCGTGTATCTTTCTTTTCATGTATATCACATATTGAATGGATATTGCTTTTCGAGTTGTGTATTTGACGCATCCTGTTCTTTTTAATTCTTTTTTCTTTCATTTTTCAAGGAAAATACATTCAGTGGGGAGTATACACCTTTCTCTTATTATTGCGTTCTTCTATATTGCATGACTTTTTTTTTATCACGTTTCGTAAATTGACAGATTCCAGCTTGGTTTTATAACGGTCTGTGATAAGAAATAGCTTGGGGTATGTAGAAAAATAAAATGGAATTTATTTTACCACATTTTTATTCTCCTGATTTCTATATATATTCCTCACCAAAAGATTATTACGATATTCTAAAATACACAAAATCATTTCTATTACTTTTTTTAATAATTAAAACTCTCTTTTCTAATGACTTTTTTTATTAGTGGTTAAGTAACATGTGGAGATGAAAAAAGGTACTAAACTTTCATATGACTATTTTTAAAAATTTACAAATGTCAAAATATCACATTCATTAAGTAACTTATATAAATACATATTTAGATGTATTTATGTTTGTAATAATATATTTATATAACTATTTTACTCATCAGTATTTCTCCTGCCTCAAAAATCAAATAATTGTCATATTTTTGAAGCACGAACGCTCACAATCTTCATAAAAGCCTCCTTGACTGCTGACATGTAATCAAGGAACAAATTTTATCTAGAGAAATCCGCCGAAATTATATAAGAGTATGTATTTATTTCCATACATTTTTTTATACAATAACTTCTCCAAATTCAAAAGCAATCTATGAATATGCAAATTTTTGCTCTGACGTGTAAAGTCTTTTAATTCTATTTTACACGAAGAGCACTCACTAAGTTTTAAATAATTTTTTTTTATTTAAGCATAAAAAATAATTTTGTAGCTTAACATATACTGTTTACATTTGGATGAAAATATAAATGCATCTCTGATACAATTTTAAAAAGTTATATCTGCAAGAATTTAAATATTTCAAAACTTTAATTCAGTATTTTTTAATATTTCATTATTATTCTTTCTATAATTTTCTTAAAGAAAGAATGTTTTAAACAATCTTATAAAAAATTTATAAATTACAATAATTTATAAATTGTGAAAAAGCATTTAAGGATATGTGTAATAAATACAACGAAATTTTATACGTTTTGATCCCATATTCACTAATATGCTATGGTACTTATTGTATAGTTATATTTTCTTTCCATACAATGCACTTGAAAGATAGAAAATTGAATTCTATAATTTAATTAAAACTTTTATTATAATTTTTAGATTTTGGAGTAGTAAGTGACAGCATTATATGATCTGTTTCGTTACTGCTGTTAAGAATTCTTAAAATTTTTCATTCAAATATCTGATACACTTACAAGAAATTTAGTTTTGGAAGTTTGGAAATTTACTCAGGATATAGAGAATCAAAATATCTTCAGGGGCGGTTGACTGGTCTCCTGCATGTAAAAATTATAAATATAATATTAGGTTACTTAAATGGATACAATTCAGTAGAAGAACGGGATAGAAAACGTCTGAAACAAACCAACTTTAGTTAAAAGCCTAAAATACAGCAAACATAATCCTCAATGTCATCCTGGATAAGATAATTCATATCTGTATCTAACAGACATACAAACATAAACATAAATGAGTGCGAAATGAAAAGAGAAATGGAGGAGGTAGTTCTCTCGCGTTGCTTTTATATATTAAGTGGTTAGGAAGCTTTAACTTAAAAATATTTGTATACATAATCTAGTGACGGTTACAGAAGCTCCAATATGAATTTTATCGCTAAATGTCTGAAACTTTAATTTAACATGTCAAAACTCAAATTTTTAACATTTGTAATTCAAAATGCTTAGGTAAATATTTACGTAATATGAAATTCAATATGATTTCATTATAAGATTACATTTATATAAATAAAATGATCTGAGACTTGAAAAATTATTGTTCGAAGTTATTTACAAAAGTTAAAGTGAGCTAAGTATGTTAATTAAAATAAGACCCTAATGTTTTGGCAATATAATTGATTTTCTTTCTCTCTCTTGAGAAATTAATAATTATATTAGTTTTATGCAACTTTTGGGATAATTGAATAAATTATTAAGGGTTTCTCTATCTTACTATTCTAGAATTTTGTACCATTTAAAACGCTACGTAAATTGCTACATTATTTTATACTATATAAAAGTTTAATGCCTCTTCTTATATAGTACTTAACATTATTCATTTTTATTGTAATTTTCTTAACCATTGTTAATTTTAAATTAATTGTTTCATGATTACTAAGCAAAATGATCTATAACAGGCTTATGCATAATTATGAATTTAATGCATTAGTTATTAAATGAAAAGTCAAATTTAACTCCACATATCATTTATTGAATTTAATGCGTGACATTTACTTATATCATTTGATTTGTAGTAGCGACATTTTAATTGAATTAAAAGATTTTCCCCTACCTTAATTAGAGTCATGATATGGCACACGGATCCGGTCAAGAGACATTCAAGAAAATTAAGAATATCGAATAGAGTGTTGAGGTGAAGAAAGTAGAAATAGTAGTCTTAAAATTGGAGCACACTGCCTAATAAGGGATTACTGATACTCCCCCTCCCCCTAAAATGAGAAAGTTTTCTAATAAAGTCTCTTAGCACGTCCTTCTTGGCTGAAATTCCGGAGAGATTAAAAGCCCAATGGTCCAGGCCTATACTCAGGAGAACCGAAAACTCAGAATAAAACAAGAAATTACCGCGTTCCCAAAATAAATGTATTTACAAGTAAACTACTTCAACGCTGCATCAATTCTAAGTAAACATAATTTATTTTAATGAATATAAATAATTCTTAAATATCGCACAATATTTTTAACGAACATTATAGGAAATTTTAATCACAAAGATTTATAATAAAAAGTCATTAAAATCAGTGTTTCTAAAATTTATAATTATGTTCAGTATATATATATATATATATATATATATATATATATATATATATATATCTTGTTATCTTTAAAATTACTCTAGAAAGGTGTAAAGATATAAATTTAATGTTATGCAAGATGTACCTAAAGGTAAGTACGCGACTTACAAATATAAATCTGTCAGTTGATTAATGCTGATGTGTAATGATTTCTGTTTATGAATGCAATTTTCTTTACATAAACTAATTCACAAAATATGAAAATATCCCAATGATAAGAAATGATTTTCATGTCTTTTAATTTTGAAAAGTAGGATCTATTTAAACTTGGCATGAAATAAGCACGTTTTTCCGTGTCGAAGACGTCTTAGTTACCGTAGTTATTTTTTATGTATGATTATGAAATAGATTAACTTTAAATCATTCGCTTCAAAGGGAAAGTAAATGCAGATATAATCCAACTTAGGAACTCAGTAACATAAACATATTCGTGTTCCATTACATACCTTCTTGGGAATGATTTAAAATTCATATAAATTCTTTGAAGGTGGAATATCTTAATAAAGTAAACCGTTTTATTATTTGTCGTAAGAATTGAATTAAAATATTAATTTCGTGAGGAACTCTAGACTGGGTGCATGGATCATGATTTTGTAAAATTTCATATTTTGGTTGTCCATTTATAAACAATTTAAGAATTTGTCATTCTACTAATCGTCCAATATTTCCTTCACTCACTCATCTGATGATTGGCAGAACCAAGAAAAACAAAGATAATTGCGAGAAAAGAAACGGTTGCCGTTTTTTCCCCCACTAGTAATAAGTTGTCTAAGGGGCATCACAATTGTTAAATAATTCGATTGTGAATAAGTTGTCTGAAGACACAACAGAGTATAATCTATTTCATTCAGCATTATCATTCGAAAGATGTTATATTCAAAGTGTTTCTGGTATAGAGTAAATAATATTAACGGGGATATCATCTCACACATATAAACATTTCATGAAATAACTAATTATTATTCCTTAATTATCTTTGTGTTCGTTTATATGGAAATTCTTTAGCATATTAAAATCTTGAAGAAACATTTCCCATTCTTGCGATGTAATAAAGTAATTATAAAGCTATACTAAAATGTGCCTTTCCATGTTGTAATAGCTACCATTTGGGTAATAATCCCATATTTATTTCCTCTTAAAACGTCCATAAAAGAATAAGAGGGAAAATAATGTTTCTCTAAAGAATGTCAAAGAAGTTCCATTTTTCTCACTCTTTTATTTTTTCAAGACATTTCGTCCAGAGTATTGAATGTGAAAAATATGCAATGAGAGTATTCGCCTCCTTGGATGTTCCAATAAAAATATTCGCTCCGTCACCATCTCTTGGATATTTAAATTCAGTTCTGTTTCAGGAGTAGGCTAACACGTATGATCGTATAGAAATTGGGGAAGATAAAAATGCGATAGAAATGCTAGTATTTGTTACATATTTTCATGCTTATAGCTGTTCAAAATATATTCAACTTTTGATCATCTTAGCACGTTTTATTATACGTTGAGGATTAATTAAGTTTCCTCTCCTCACTTTTATTGATATTTAATATGTTGGGCCATCCTGAATGTTCGTGAGATTTTCGGGAGGTGGTAAAAGGACAGGCAAATGTAAAAATAATTTTTATTTTAGTACCATACATTTTTCGAGAAAAAAAGAGAATATTTATCATTATTGTGTTCGAAGTTTAAATTTACATCAGAAAATATAAAAAGTAATGTTTTGAATAAGTTTATTACAAGATATTTATTATTAGTTTTAATGAATATAATCAAATCTCATTGGTTGTGGAAAGAGAAAAAAAATCTTACATTTATTTCTCCTATTCATATAAAATTTGTTTAAAATGAATTGTAAAAATTCTAACTTGATACTTGTTTCAAAATAAGTAATATTATAAGTAATTTTTCAATAAACTTATCGCAAATGAATATTATTATTTCATCATTTAAGGTTTTTATATAAAGCAATTCAATCTAATTTTTTTCAGAATGTAGTAATTCGGTTAAGTCCTTTTACTAAATTGAACGCAATTAGAAAAAGATGCAGGCAGGAAAATAAAAACTTATTGAATATTCCCGATTTAACAAGATAGTCAATATTAAAGAATGTAAGACAAAAAAAAGGGAATTTCCTAAAATTCTAAATGAAAGGGAAAAAAATAGAAATAATCCTTAGTGAAAGAAACAATATTTATGGTAAAGAAATTGCTGCAAAATGATTTTAAAAATAAAACACCTTGAATATTTCTAGAATTACTCATTAAACAAGATTATGTGAGTCTTCAAAGAATATAGTCAAACTCAACAGATAGAAAAGGGTGTTAAATTCATTTCCTCTTCTATCTCTCTTTTCATATTAAAATTTGTTTTTTCGAGTTAGGGTTTCTTAAAATGTCAATAATTGCAATAACAATATTTACACAAGAAGATGGCACACAAGAACGTTATTTTATTGCGTTTATTTTCAATTATAAAGATAATAATCAGTACGTTAAAACACTTTATTCTTTCATCGATTCCATTGATAATTTGTTTTTATGTCTTTTATTTAAAATCTTACTTTTCCTTAGCTTGTTAAAAAATCACAACATCGATTTACTACATTTTTTGTAATTTGTTTTTTTATGTGAAGCCTTTCACATGCACAAAAATGTAGTATAGTGGTATATCATAGAGGAATTACGTTAAAAGCCTCAAATCCCATATATTTAAAGTGGAAATTTGACAAAATTTTTCTCAGGGAAAAAAAAGATACCAGGTAACAATAAATCACAAGTAGAAGAAAACATTGTGAACTAAAGAATTTGTAGCCGAATTCAAGAATTTTGAATGTATTTTTCATAATACGGTCAGGAATAAAGTTTATAATTTATAATATATGTACTATGACCCTACAGAATAATTTCCTATATTGTGCTTTAAAATTTTTACCATTTTTTTCATAAAAATTAAATTTTATCACAACAATTGAATTAACATGCATCACAACCTTTTGTTTGATAAAAGTAAAGTTTCGAATATACATTCTATAATTTCTTAAAGTAACTATATTTCATTGTTTTTTATTAAACGAGATTTTTGAATAATTGAAAATTTATATCCTCATAAAAAGCTGATTAAATTTAATGCAATGAATTATGTAAATTACCTACAAATATTGAATACAAATGTAAAGGAAGGAATGGAATTTTCTGCAGAAATATTTCTAACGGAAAAATATTGAAATAAAGTACCTTAAAAGAGCTATATATAAATCAAAAAGGACATTAAAAATGTCTTATACAAAATTTTGCAAAGAACAGATTTTAGTTTAGTTTGTATTAACGTCGCACTAGAAGCAACACGAGGGCTATGGCGACGGACCTCGTAATTTTGAACCACGGTCAAGTGACGAGGACGACACCCCCTCTCCTAACATTCACACCAGGAGGACATTGGGCACCGACAGGTTTAACGTGCATCAGCCCCGGCTGCACGGCGGATCTTTGGTGACCAAGGATCGAACCTGCGACTGAACGAAACCACCGGCCACGAATCCGGAACCTTGACCACTATTCTACCGCGGCCTAAAGAACTGATTTAGCCTACCAAGGAGCGCATTTTTAATTATTATTGAATTACCCAATTATACATAGTAATTTATATTATCGATGAAATATTGAGAAATGAACAAAAGTAAACTTTTCCGATATCCAAATTAAAGCTGACGATAAATTATTAAATTGAATATATTTAGGCTAAATATAATTAAAATTAAAACAAACGATGAATTATTAAGTTGAATATTACATCAGTTACATGTAATAAAAATTAAAGTTAATGATAAATTATAAAATTTAGTATATATGTAAGATAAATGTAATTAAAATTGAAGCGAACGTTAAAAAAAAATAAAAAGTTATCTGGTACGTTAAAACGTACTGTTACGTACGTCAAACTAAAACAATAGCCCCTTGGCTGGCTAAAAGAATTAAATTAATACTCAAGAAGCATTTAGTTACAAATTCTTAGCTCTCATTTAGTTTTATATATTTCAATTGTTTTCCGAAACTAGTTATTTATTATTGAAATTCTAATACAAAATATTAGAATTGTAATAATTATTGTACTGTCACTTAAACGAATACAAAAATTTTAAATTTTGCTCTGATGCATTATATCACCTTCTGCAATAACATTTCGATTTTTTCATCTGGATAAAGAGATGTTTCTCAAATTGCATAGTGTTATAATAATTTAGCTTAAAACATTGTAAGCTGAAAATTATTTTTGAACATTAAATAAATTTAAAAAATATATATGTGCTAAATATAAAAATAAAATAAGTTTAAAAATATGCAATTGGAATGTTTACATTAAAATACTTCAAAATTTTATTCATAAATATATTTATTCGATAATAATTTAACATTACATAATTTTATATTCGAGAAATTTAGAGAAGGCGAATATTTATTACATCTTAGTAATTTGGATTTATTTTTTGCAAAATTTTTTTGCTTCTTTTAAGAATAAAAATATTCCCCTGTATTCTTTAATTCCTTAACACGTAATTTATTTACTCTACAAAGGCACTGACAGAGAAGATCACACTCTCTCTATTATTTGATAATAGCTTTCATCTGTATTTATATAATATTGTTAAAATGCAAACCTCGCCCTGCACTACGGATTAAAAGCAAATACTAGTAATGATATCAAAAGTCAAGAAATTGAATTCTTTTGAAATATTCAGTTTCTGATATTTTGTAATCAGCTCTTTTCAAAACATTCAGTGAGCAAAAATGGCGAAGAAACTGAAGGGATTAAAAGCAAAATTGTATTGTTTGCGTGAACTTTTTCTGAAACAACTACACCTATTCCTATCTAGACTAAAGATTTATTTAATATTAAGTTACTAGCTGTTACGTTAAAAAAAAAATGCAGTTCTGAAGTTCGGTAAATTACGAAGGAAAAAAAAAACGTGCAAATAATATTGAAATTAAATAACATAAAATGTCCTTGTGGCAATTGAGAGTCGTTATTCGGTTCTTGAGACACGCCTGAATCTTATATATCATTTAAAAACTGCCAAACTGCAACTTAAGACACGCAAGAACAAAACATAATTTTTTGTTTATTATCACCGCTTAATATTGGCGTCCGTTCTCCATAGAATTTAAATCTGTCTTGTAATAATAATTTATAATTTAACCCTTCTGTTCGTATTTAATATACATATGTAGTGTTCGAGTCAATATGACCCGATTCAGAATATTATCATTCCTAGCAGTAAATGAAAAGTGTCATTAAAAATAATTTAAAGAATAGAAAAGTAAGTGTAAGTATAAATCAAATACTATAAAGTTTCCCTTAAGGCATAAAATAAATTTCAAATTGAAGCTTACTTTTATTCGTAATTCGGACGTTAATATCTTACATGAAATTTACAAATATATTTCTTTCAACTGTAACACGACTTATTAGTTTTGCTGCCATCGTTTGATGGTGTTTTTTTTTTTTTATATACAATGCAGTATACTCGGCAGATCTTGAGAGTACGTTTTCATTCTTTGTCTGTATTCTGTTTACTGCTTTGATTGTGACCTCACTTTGTGGTAGGTGTCGCCTTCCAGCAATAAATGAAAAAATAAGTGATTTCCCCATTTCTTCCAAAAACAGCCTTCATTTGGTCAATTGTTTTTCTGTAAAATAAAAGGCAGAGCTCTGCTTTTCTTTGTTTCAAATTTCTTCAGGAAATTCTGGTTTATTTATTCTGATGGTGCCAAGCATAGTCATTTTCCTTTTTAGAAGAATAAATTCTAAGTTGTAGGATGTAAAACATTATCACATGTAACATTGTGTCCCGAATACTTATAAGTAAGATCTTACAATACTCGTATATCCTGATTTTACTCTGGCATTGAACCTCTTTCTTTTCTAGTATGAATTTGTGTTTTCAGTATATAAGAAGTTTTACTGTTGCATAATGTCCTTAATTTTATGCCATATCTAATTGGTGTACTTGGTATATACTGTTTGAAAGGATATCGGCCACGAAAACCCACTTATTGTTCATCTATAGTAACATCTTCATTCGGATATTACAATTTTGTAAGAATTTCTCCCCAGATATTTCATACAGCAGCCAATTTATCCACAGACTTTATTTCTGTTAGTGTTTATTTATTATCAAAATAAATAACTCTCGACATAGTGCAAAAGGTTTTGAGTGTCATTTTCGCACGAAATATATTTTTACCTGTACATTTACTCCAGAAGCGTTTCGTTGACTATCCATATAATTTGTAAACACCAGCTATTAATAATAATAATCCAGTATATGCTTGAAAAGTTTTACTTTTGGTATCTTGCACGCACTTTTCCTCCTTCATTATTTTGCAATTTTTACAGTTTCGTTTTGAATTGTGGAATTGAATTCTATATATGAAGCGCTTTTTACATCTGCTATCCTTTTCATTGCATTCTAGTGACACATGGAGTGGGTTTTATAATATTAGCAGATGTTTATTGACCAGAATTTGGAATCGAATCCAATTTCCATTGTATTTCATGATTCCTGGGCTGAATGTTCTATATACTGCGTATTTGTAGAATATCAATATCAAAATCATTGTAAGAACTGTCACTTTCAGTTTTATCACTTACATGATTTTCATGCTCTGATACAATTTCCTCTTCTCTTCCAGAGGCTTCAATTAGCTTAGCAACATCAGCGACCCTTCATTTTCAAAATTCTTGATTTCTGCACTCGCATTCAAAGGCACAACTGCTTTGTAGACTTAGAAATAGAACGGAAACAAGAAGAAAGAAACGTTGCAACAGGTGTGAATATTTTGGCTCCCAGCCAACTGCATCAAACTTTTCACCATGCACATGCTCTTCTCTCACGCGATCAAACGCATATGTCAAAGAAACAAGTTTCAATATTGTTATTGTTATTTTCTATTGATTTATTACAAACAAATAGGAAAGTACATAAGTAAAAGTAAATACTTTTTTGCATCAGGGCATTACGACCCGAACGATACATTAGGAATAAGGTGAAAAAAAATATTCCTTGGAAATACAAATAAACACGAATCCTTTGGCAAAGTCATGAAATTTTATGAAATATCTTAAGCTATATTTTTTTATAAACATATAAAAAAAATTTCGTTTCAAGTAGACCAGAATGGAACACCAGGGTTAAATAGGAAATATATCATACAAGACGACTCATTCTTTTAATTATATAACTCTCATGTATAATAACCATGTAATTTAAATAATTTAGTGGAATTCTATTCAAGCCTAGAGACAAGCATTATTTCAATCTGAAGAACAATTCTGAAAAAAAAGTCCTTGTTCTGTATATCCCCTTATCTTACATTAATTGCATATCATTTATATATAATTATAGCTAAATCACATAATATCATTTCTATCTTCATCTAATATACCTAACCGCATTTCAATTCGGCAGGGAAGAAATTGAAATTTTCTGCAGTTCAATTCGATAAAAATCTCCAAGGTTAGTGAAGAGAAAATCGCGAATACATCAGAGACACATTCTTTTCCTTTTACAAATTGGAAAATGTTGTCGTGAAGATAAAAATTAGCAATAAAAATGTTCCATAAATCCCTGAGGAATTTATCTACAACTTTATTTTATCCCATATAGCTTCCAATTTGTATCTTAACAGTGACCGATTCAAAAGTTACTGGACAAATGTTTCGGAAGTTAAGATAGGTTTCTTTATTCTTTTGAGTGGGTGCATGGAAATGTATTTACGCATTTGTAGTCCTTTCTCAATGCCGCTTTCACTGGATGGATCGTACTATTGGCGATAAACGGAACATTTTTTTTCCCCATTTCCTACGAGCCTTTTTCACATTTTAATGAAACAAAAAAAAATTTATACGTGGTAATTTATAATTTATATCTTTATTAACTACTTTTAATAATATTCATGTAAAAGTTTTTAAAAAATTGAAATATTTCTGAATGAGAAAAATTTGTTAACCGATTATTTGATGATATATTCATTTTCGAGCAAGATCCTAAAAAGCATTTTCGCTCAGAAGATAACATTTAAATTTCTTAATTCGAGTAAATATGCTTACAAATATAATCAAACAAAAAATATTTTACATTCATTACAGTTTTCAAACTTATAAGGTTTATTGAAAATTGGCATTAAAATGTTTCATATTGTAATATGTTCCTACCCCTGAAAATACACCAAAATACATACGAAGCAGAATAGTTTCACTTCAAGTTGTACAATATAATATGATAATATAAACTATACAATTTTCTTAAGGTTACTTTAAGGTGTTTTAAAACCTTGTACGCACGAAATGTTGAAAAATTACCTTGTGAGAAAATGAACTTAAGTTTCGCAGCAAAATTAATGAGAAACAAGCATGTACACATTTTTAATCATATCATGAAAAACAATTTTAATATTTTCATGAAGTCCCCAAGTATTAAAGTATTCAAGAAAAAAATGTGTATTCTAATACATATACTAGAGAATCGAATTTTCTTAAGGCTTAAGAATCGTGAGACCATACGTAAAATTAAAAAACTGAGTCGAAATGGATATATCGAGAAAAATAGGAAAGGGGCATAATTATTTTCTCTTGGCACTGCCTATTTTGTTTTATGAAAATTATTTTTAGTTTTGGAAAATGAAAATCTCTCCAGCGAAAAACAAAATTATTTTATGCAATTAAAAAGGAGAGATATCACTGACGTAAAACAAGTTTTATTTCCCAAGTTCATCACGTATATCATAGCTTCGTATCAGATTTAGAGAGAGAGTTCTTTTTACTCTCGGGCCCTGACACTTTGATGTATTTATAAAGAAGCAGTAACGTCACATCAAACCACTTGTAAATGGATTGATGTACAGCGATGCTAAAAAACTTATAACACGTTTTAAAAAAAGTAGCTGAAATGAGAACTTACGGATGATATTGATCCTTACTGCCACTCTCAACTTTGGCTCAGTGCACTTATATACAAAGTAATAGGATTCATTCGAGTCTCGGAATCATATGGTCCAGTCATGATGCTTATCACGTCTATGAAGGAGGGTAAATCGCTGGCTGTTTGTGTAGGTAAAGGTTCTGGTAGTGAGAATATGAAGATCTCTTTTACGAACCCATGGCACTTGAAGAAAAAAGATGGTTTTCATTTTAGAACAAAAATGTGTAGAATGGGATTAATAGTCAAATATCGAGAGTAGTCCTGATCAGGAATCGGCAGCAACTTCTTTAATAAATGCGTTTTAAAATTATATTAATCGAACTAATGATAAATGAAAATACTGATTTCACTTTCAGATTGCAAAGTTGTAATAAATCGGCAATAGAGTTACGGATTAAATAATGTGTATTTGCTTAGAATGAACATTTATATGCTTGTGGTTAAAAAAAATTAAGAAAAAGTACGTGAATAATTATAACACAAAATCGAGTTAATTAATTATTTTTTATTCACAGTTCTGGTAATTTTATCGTTATATAAGGTAAAATTAGAATTAAAACTCTATTTGAAGATTAATTTAACATTTTGGAAGCGGCGTTTTTTGTGAGAAAAAGGCGCATTTAGCGATGTTTACTTCCCCCTTTTTTGTCGTGGACTGATGGTACCATACATCAGCGGACAAAAAATGCAGGATAGTTGTTGGTCTCCCGCTGATCAATGGGGATGTTCGCGGCTTAGAAAGTCTCTAAATACAAATAGTCTCCCTTTCTTAGGGAAACATATTTTCTTGGAGAATGAAATGCAGTAATTACTTATGATTTCAGATCAAGAAAATTCGAGAAATTTATTTATTTTATTTTTAAAAAAAGAAATTATTTCCTAGCAATTTAAGCTGCTTTTCATCTAGATTTCATCTTCAATGTTATTAAGAGCATTGAGAGAAATAGCACAAAACAGTGACGATTGTATAAAGCATTGCATAAAAAAAAATGAAACGCTTATTTCATTGTAGACAAAGGTACACATAATAAACTAAACCAAATTTAATTGATTTTATTCAAGTAAAATTTATTTATATTTTGATTTTCAGTAAATTCATTTAAATACGTATAAAATGTTTTAAATTCCTTTTTAATTCTTTTAAACGCAGGAATTTGGTACACACCTGGTGTTAAAACTTAAAATAATCAAATTAGTAAGTAAATATATTATTAATGAGAAGTAAATAATATGATTTTTCATAAATTGCGCGTAATTATAATCAATAATACAAAATAAAATAAAAAGCAAAATTGTGATAATGAAGTAAGTTTAAAAGCTCTTATAAGTATTCACAGCATTTGTATGACAATAGACATATCGTCATAAATCAACTATGCTTTTTTGGAAAGTTCATTGTTACTCAATTTATAATTGTTTTTCTCTTTTAGAACATGCCAGAAAAATCTTAAGAATTTAAATCTTCTTAAGAATTTTCTTATGTATATTCCATGAAGGAATGATAGATTTGATGTATAATTGTCATTTTTTATTGTTCCATAATCCATTATACTGTGATATATTAGAATTCATAATATTTAATGAATCCTAAGATTAAGTCTAAATTTTATTAACAAACATCTTTCAAAAATTAAAATTTTCTTTTCCTTTGATCTAATTATTTCTATATATGTTGAAAATTAAGATAAAACATTTACTGTGTCAAATAAATTAGATGAATAGCAGGTAGGTGTTTCGCATTATGCTATAAAATGTGAATATCCTAAGTCTATAAATGTTGGCACTTGTTAAATAGTGCCACACTGTAGTCCCCATATGTTTTTATTGAAAAATGGTCACGATCAGGGGTTCTATCGTGTACCAGAGCTGATACGCATTAAATTAAAATCCTTCCGTGTCCGTGGTGTGGAAATTAGAAGTGGGCTCTCTAGCTTGGCTATCGTTCTCGTTACTTTATCGTCATTTAAATTACGAAATCCGTCTTATTATTTTGTCCCTTACGTTACTTGTAAATGAAATGTTGATAATTTATCATATTTACCTACGTGTTCCTATAAATAAATTCTTTAAATACACATAAGAAATTTAAAATTATATTTTTTCCAACAGTAATAAAATGTTTTCATTAGTGAAAAAGAGAAAATGCTTTGTTTTTTTAGAATATTTGTTAGTAAAACGCAAACAATAAGCTGATATCAAAGACAAAATATTATAAAAACAAACATTTTTAAGTTGCCGAGGAGCTTCCTGTATCTCGGTAAACTTGTTCATATAGAAGGAATATATTATTCTTTTTTTGTACTTAATTGTTTCTTTTGCGAGTAATAACATACTGGGGCTTCTTTTTTTTTTCTCCTTTCGTACAAAAGAGTTATATTCTTAGCCTTTGGATAATCCTTACTTTTTATTTATAATTTTAAAAGAATTGCATAACATTGCTTAAATTCTAAGATTACTGCTCTGATTTTTGTGCGATAATGAATTGATTTTTGTATGTGATTTTGTGCATAAGATAGAGCCAATATATTCTTACGAAGCCAATTCTCTTTCGATCAACATTCAAAATAATTACAAAAACCTTTCTTTCTCAAAGCACAGACTCCTCAGTCAGTTTACAGATAACTGACAACAATTTTTCTTCACTTTCTTTGACTTTCTTCAAAACGAAGGAAGACTTTAGCGCTGCAAATATCGCTTTTTCCCCCCCCCCCCGCTTTGTTTGGACAGTCCCTTAAGTGACTGGATCCCTTTTACCTTATCTCTCGAAATCTAGCACAATATCAGTTCTCCGAACGGTTATTTTCATTATCCTGATAACATTCGCAAAGTAGAAGAGGGCCTTTTTTTAGGTTGGTCTGCATAGTTTCTATTTATCCTATGTCCGACAATTTAATAGAAAAGGAAATGTACTTTCTAAAGCTTTATTACGGCAATAAGAGGAAGAACCACGGAAGAATAGTTTTCCGGCTACTTGAAAGCAACCTTGAAGATTTACAAGAAGGCAGATGTGCATTTCTAGGTTTTGTTACACCAAAGAGTCATATAATATTCAATAATGACCAAAACCTGAAAGAATCAACAATAATCAAGAGGGAGAAGCATTCTTTGTAAGCTTCTTCTTTGTATAAAAGCTCTTACAACTTGCTTTTCATGCTCATTTACAAGAGCCATCTGATTCTCTATTCAGAGTTTCAAACGTTCAATATCCTTAGAGCGCAACCGTTCACCGCTTTCTTTGTACAATTGTACGTAAAAAGTGTGTCTCATGAATAAATAGGCGGGAAAAAAAAGAGAACGAACACTTTTTTTTTTTTATTTCAATGTAACTATCTGTTAGACTACGTACTGATTATATTTATTTTTCAGATAGATTTTAGAGCATTTTGCAAAATTTTTCGTAATTATTAATATAAAAGAAACTTACTATAATTTCTTTTAAAAAAAACTTCTTTAAGTTTCTAAAAACGAAAAATCAAGAAATCCAACACTGTAGAACTTTTAAAGTATAATATATAGCAAAAGCAGCCGTCCTCAAAAGGTTAAATAAACAAACAAGTCTTTTGATATTCTAACTTCAAATTTCGCAACCAAAAGGAAAAGTAAATATCCAATAGGGATATATCTAAATCACCTATTTTGTCAGAAAACAAGTTTAACAGGTGGAGTAAAAAAATTAATCGTAATCCGTAAATTATATAAATTAGCGAGAACTAAGTCAAATAAGCCCGAGCTTGATTATACGATTAGAAATGAATCAAATTGTAACATATAGTGAGATTGTAATTCAAGTGACCCTATTTAGATCCCTTTAGAACCCGTTTTACTTATTGCATTTTGATGAAACTTCGTATTTATGCTATATGGACTATGGGCGAACTATTTCTGCAGTAAATAGTTTAAATTTGGACCACCGCATAAATTGTGGCACCTAAACAAAGACAAAAAAGTTTTCAGAATTATTAAAATTTATTCAATTACAGAATGTGCTCAATGCGCTCTATTGACATGAATTACGTATTGAAAGCGCATTATAGCATGTTGGAAATAAATTACTCGAATACCGCCAGGAGGCACCTTGTCTCGTGTAAGTGAGATCGCACGGGTTCATGGGTAATATTTTCAGAGTGCTCTTGGATCTTGACCGCGTAAGGCGGGTGTTTCTTGTATTAGATGTAATTTCTCCTGACCGCAAAAGCGAGTTCAGTTATAATATGGGCTGTTTGGAAGCTTGTATAGTTTTGTAAATAGTATAATTATTTGTTTATATGTGATTGGCGCGAAGAGACTGTAAATAAATGTGTGATCAAACTAACTGCTCTCCCTATTTGACTTGGTGGATACCATCTACAACATAGCATGCCCAAAGATAGTGCAAAGAAATTGTCCACGAAATCCAGCAACACGGCGAATAATGCTGGTTTTCAACTCAGATAAAATCCTGATTCCTCCTCAATAAATAAGGTCCCTTAGGAATTTCCTCAGCTAGAAATCACAGGGATTTCAGTCCAGTGAAAGAAGAGGCCAGACATTCTGAAAAGCTCAGGATATCACACGATTCCCACCAAAGTTAGCTCAAAGTAGCTCTTTGCGTCTGATGTGGAGATTTTCTCCATCTTACTTGAAGCCAGTGGTCTGCAAAATTGCCGTTCCTGTAAAGCAGGAACACCTGCCCACGGAGGAGCTCTCAGTACTGTGCACTCGTGACAAAGCACGTTTTTAGACCTTGAGGAGAAAGAGTTTCAGAGTAAAATGGTCCGAGGTCATTTTGATTATTCGTAGCTCCATCTTAAGAAAAATGCGCCTCATCTGACCATTAAATTTCCTAAGACCACGTTGTATTCATTTAATTAAAAAAAAGTAAAGATTTTTTTTAAAGAAATTTGATGAATATTTTTTTTGAAAACTGCACAAGATATATACTATTCCAAATTTACATATGTTCTACAAACGATAAGTTCTTCACATTCATTATTTTGTCAAAATTATCTTTTTCTCCATTTAAATAGTACTACATTTTCAGAAAGATATTTTTTCAATAATTGCTCTCCATGGTTTAATTAATTAGCTTAAATTTAAAATTGAGAATTATTCTAAGACATGTAAATGCTCTTCAGTTTTGAACACTTGCTTTATTTATGTTACATATTTTCATTCTTGATTTTTTTTTTTATTTCTTATTCTATCTTTTTCAATGTTAAAAAAATGTTTCAAATATGAGCTTTTAATTTACGATCATAACAGTCTTAAAATTATTTTAAGTTGTTATTTACTCAATTTCCTTATTTAAGTTATTCGTAAGTAAATATATCTATTTCTCAAAGCTGTACATAAATAGATTAAATAGTTAAATCAATTTTGATGAAAATTTATTTATTTTAATTCAAACTTTGATGGGCGTACATTTTTACATTTGTCATTTAAATACTATGTTTCAATTGAAATTTATTTATATCTTCACTTTTTTTAATTAATTTATAAATTCATATTTAGTAATTTCAAAATTATTTGCATGTAATTATAAAATATTTTTTGGTGTTCTTAATGGGCTCTAAATTTTCATACTAAAATGCCTTTCAACAATATATCCAAAAAATATCCTAAAAATGAAATCTATTTAATAAAGCAATAGTATACTGGTTAAAGGATCTCTTACAATTCATTCCCTCGGTACCCTTGAACCATTTTTTTTATTAATGCATTTAAAAATTTGGTTTTAGCGAGCTATGTAGTGTTTCTATTCAAGAAAATGATTTTACGTGAAAATTTGAATACATTGCTAACACAATTTTAAAAATTTAAATTTTTTTAAGAAAATTTGAAAAATTTCAAAATTCTACTTTTCCTTTATTTATTAATTTTTGTCTATAAATTTTTTTGTATTATTCTCAAGGATATTTTAAGCAAAATTAAGGATCGATTTTGTAGTAAAGTATTAAGTTTTTTTTTGGGGGGGGGGAATAAAAAGTTGGTCGGCATGCTAAAATTCAGCAAAAACACAGATATCTCTTACATTATTATTTTTTTTGAAAAAGTATACATTTCTTTGCAAAATGGATCCCTAATTTTTTTACATGTATTACTTATAACATTCAGAAAAAAATGGAAGTAATTGATTAATATTTGTGGGAGGAGTAGCATTTTAAATGTAATGATGTATCGAAAAAACACAAACTGAGAAAAACACTTTTAAAGTTTATAACTCTGAAAAAATAAATATTATATGCTTCAATTAACTTAAAATACCCTTTTATATCATAAGCTATATGTGTTTCTTCGAAATAATAACATTTTCACAAAATTTCATGAGATATTCTTAATAACTTATAATGTTTTTCAAGATATTAGTTACAATTGACGAACATGAAAAAAGATGGAAAATATTAAACAATAACAAATATAATCCTTTTTAAAATTTCGTGCTTCATATATCACCAATATTATAATTATATAAAATATATAATAAATAAAAACACAAATTATTAAAAAAAATATATTAATTGCCTTAATTTAAATATTATACATGCACATTTTATAATGAAAAAAATTATGATGCAGATTTACATTATTATTTGCACCTAAAATGTATCCTGGCTTATATGAAACACCTTCCTTTTTTATCATTAATGTTTCTCTTTTTAAAACTGCTTTCTTTACCAATTTCGCTGATATTTTGTATTTTTATGTCTCATTGTAAATAATTTTTTTTGCGATTCCAGTAATACACCAAAAGTGCATTTTCACAAAAAAAGGGCATTTTCCAAAAGGTATGCACATAGCTTTTTGTATCTTCTTGACACTTCGTCTTTTTAAAATGGCCTTCTGATAATAAGAAGATAAATTTATGGTAGCTTCTTTCAAAGTTCCGTAACCTTTCCCATCTGAGATGTCTCGAGCTCTCGATTCATTCACAGCATTCTGTAAAGCAGTGCCTGACTTTTTACTCGCATGTTTTATGCATTCCTCTTCTTTTATTTTGACATTATGCCCATAGATATTTCTTTCAATTATGTAATTGAAAGTTTTACAATCTCTATCAGACAATAATATAGAATATCGAAATCCTAATGATTGCGATCTTTCCCACAGTATCAATGCTGCCTCCATTTTCATCGAACCCGATGACCCGGTGTAATTGATATCACACTTATTCTTATGCCCTTCAAACCACATATCATATTCTGCACTTGACTTTCCAAGTTCTCTTTTTGCTATGGAACAATGTCGACATACTTTGCACATAACTTCAAAGTCAAAGACATAGCCAGTTATTATATCGATGACACAACCAATGCCAATTAAAGATGTATGGCCTCGTGTAATCCAAATACCATTGAAAGAAACACATGTCGATAAATGGGACATCAGCAGGTATTCATATGCTTCAGGTACTTCAGTATGTACTTCTTTTAGCATAGTCTTTGCAGCAACACTATAGGTTTTTTGAAGAAATTTTGTACATTTGCTGTATGTCCTCGATTAAAAACTCAAGATATTTGTGGCCGTACAAAATTTCTCAATGACTGAATAACCTTTCCCAATGTTGCAGAATGCATGTGTAACCCATAAATTCATATCAGGAACAGTATTTGTTTGCCTTCCATTCGATGATTCTAGATCACAAGCTTCAGATGCACAAAAACTGCAGATTAAATTTAAAGTACAGGAAAATCTTAAATTTTCCCCCACGTTTTAACTTTAAAGATTTTTTTTGTCACATTCCGGGCATTTCAGTTTGTCAAACAGGTTGCTGATTTGAACTAAGCTCAGAAATAAGAAATTTCCAGTATCGGAACAATCAGTCTTTTCAACATTTAATAACTGTTCAATTCTGACAGTAGGAAGAGCAATTATCAGTTTTATTATCAGCATCACTACACCAACGTTTACTGCTCATTTGCTTTGAATGACAATACTGTTTCACACGAGGCATTTTTGATCTTCAGTTCACAAAAAAATAAATACTAAAACTTCAACAGATTCAGCACAAATAATAATAAAAGAAAATCTGGGTAAAGACTGTTTTTTCTCAATATAAAACGTGTTCATAATTAACTTGATATCGACACTCTAAAAAAGGGACGCGGTCAAGTCACAAAGTTTTTTTTTTGCTTACATTTTTCAATTTCATTTTTATCAAGCTTCTCGTGCTCGTACCTACAAAAGTAATACATCAATCGAAAGATAATAATTCAGAAAATATTTCTAAATAAAAAGAAATCAATTATTTAGCCATTTTTGGGGTTCCGAGTCCCCTTAAATTATTTTTCGAACTTACAAGTTGAGTTTAGTTTTTATTAACGTCGCACTAGAAGCAACACAAGGGCTTTTGGCGACGGACCTCGTAATTTTGAGCCACAGTCAAGTGACAAGGACGACACCTGAGCAGGCACCCCTTCTTCTAATATCTACACCACGCCAACGGGAGGACTTTGGGCCCCGAACAGATTTAACGTGCATCAGCCCCGGCTATACGGCGGGTCTATGGCGGCCAAGGATCGAACCCGCGACTGAACAAAAACCACCGGTCTCTAGTCCATGACCTTGACCACTAGGCTACCGCGGCCTTTCGAACTTACAAACACGAACTTACAAATTTTGCTCTGCAATAAATAGTTGGCTTCACTTTTATAAAAGTTAAACCATTTGTTTTAAACAGTATAATACACTTTTCAGAAAATTAATAGGCTAATACACTAGTATTAAATCAAATAAGTTACATATTTAGATTAGAAGACAAAACAGTAAATAATTTTAAGAATTCTAAGTCATTAGCGAGAAATAATTTCATGATTCAGCTTTTCAGTTACAAATGAACTTTTTCTTCGAATTTTTTTAACAACAAAAAATTCATTACTTTTTTTTCATGTTAGGGATAAATAATATATTCCAAGAAAAAATTATGCTTTATAATAAGAAATCGTCCTCTAACGATCACATTGTCTCTTTAAATCATCTTTAAAAGGTTCGTTCTCTTATTACATACTTATGAGAAAACCTTTTTTAATATACATTATTAAAATATTATATGCAAAAATTCTGCAATTATGTAGGAAAGAGGTAAGTAAAAAAATTACAAAATAAATGGGAAAGAGGCAAGATCGATACTGCATTTGTAAAGTAAGCAAACTGATTTCAAAACACATTTTACAATTTAATGAGTCATGCTATACATAATATTTGCTTTTTGGTAAATTTTAAATCATCTAAAGGAATCGATGTTAATGAAAATATACAATGTTCGAAATTCTTTAAAATCTTGTATGTAAAAGTAGCAATAAAAAGTGTAATAATTGTAAGACACAGAACCTGGTATATAAATGTATAACAGCAAAGATGTAAAATTGTCTTACAGTAATTTTGCTTCACAAAACTTATAATGAGTTCAACAATATACCATAAGGCTTACTCGTAGATTGTTCTTTTCTTGTTACTAAAGATAATTCATTTAAATCCAGATGCTTAAATATTTTGTTTACCTCAACTTGAGTATACTGTTATCTTAAGTCTCACTCTGGAGTGTTTCTAAATTTAATTTAATATCTAAAGGATCTGCTCCTGATATGAAATGGTCTTGTGTGAATTTGGCTAATTTAGCGAATTCTAAAAACAAAAATGAGTACAGACTTTACTATGGAGTTACAAGTTTCACTGAGCACATTTATTCTATCATCGTTTATTCTAATTTTGATTGTTTTCATTGAAGTGGCACTATAAGTAACGCTAGAGCTATTGACGTTGGGACCTCGTAATTTGGAGTCTCGGTCAAGAGACAAAAACGACATTTTTACTTTCTAATACAATTCAATACATTTTCGATAGTTACTAAGATAATTTACATTTTATTGATTCCTCTCCTAGTAGAGTCTGATAATTGCATTCTCATGAACATAACATTACCAGGATTTAATATCATATAATAATCATTAATACAAACTTTATTCAAAACAAATTAAGTTCATTAAGCAAATTATGACAAGATTTCACATGAGTTTTACCTACTTTTTCTTCAAAACGTTGAACATTTAGTGCAATGTTTTTTTTGACTTATCTTCCACCTTGATGTAACACGTATACATAATTTCGTAAGAAATTAATTTACTTACCTCTCTCTCTCTCTCTCTCTCTCTCTCTCTCTCTTTATATATATATATATATATATATATATAATTTCAGCTTTAGTTCCTCTCCATCCACATTTAAAATACATATCCTAAAACTTTGTTTTTTGTAAACAAAAATATTTAATTCCCTGCACCAAGTATTGTACTCAAGAACAATTCAATTATAAAGGAGTCGCTTAAAGTGTTCACATTCATGTTATTCAGAATTATTGTTGCTAGAATCTTTGAAATCTCATAAAATCTTAAGAAAGTTAATGTATTTTTTTCAAATTTTTGAATTTAGAAATTTTTTCGTTAATGTATCTTTACCATTCATTCCAAACTGCATTTTTGTTCGAGACGACTAGCTCTCCTGTTTGTCAAATATTTTTTGTATATTTCTATATAATGGCATCACATATTAACAATTAATATTAGCGAATAATAATAATAATTATATTGTAATAATTTTTTTTTCTACTTCTTATCTCTGAATAATTAATTAAACCTTATAAATTTTTAAATTATCTTTATATCTCGTTAACATGAGGAGAAATGCTTCTGTGATACTAATAGATGCATGAAGGTTGGAATTTATTTTCTCACAGAAAATCGAATTAAAACATATTTCTTGGTATTATTTTTTTGGATCGTTTAATAAAAATGTCACATGATTATTTTTTCATTGTTCTACTACTTATTTAAATTTACTTCTTAATTTATAATTCATAATTTTAATAAATGTTGTTATCCACATCGCTTTTATTGAAGTTAAGGAGATATTTGAAAAATATGTTCGCAAAGAAACATATGCATTGTATGAGGAAAAACATATTATAAATTCCTTTACTTTTGTTGTTGCTATTTTAATGAATAATGAATATTATATGTGCTATTTAATCTCAAAGACTTCCTGCACACGTAAAAATAAGAGAAAATAAAAATATGAGATTATTGGAAATTTATTGTTAATTTGAATAGAAATTTATATTGCTATTGGTACGTTTTCCAAAAGCAGAGAAAATTATACTTCATTTTTATATTTTTAATATTTTATGTATTTAATTAATTGGACATGAATAAAACAAACACTCGATCTTTAAATTATGGAATAAAATAACGTTGTAAATACCAAAGACGAGTATTTTTATGCATAGAAACACTTAAGAAATGCATTAAATTCAAATAAGCGATAAGTGTTAAGAAGATTTGAAAGCGTTTTTAAAACACATTTATTGACTCGTGTATTGCTTCTATTTAAATAAGCGTTATATTTATTATCAACTCAAAAAATTCGAAGAATCTATTTGTAAAAGTATATATATACTCATGAACAAAAAAAATTAGCTCACCAAGAAGTAGTCGTCCAAATGAAACGAAATTTTACTAACGTAATGACTACTTTGATATAAAAAAATGATTAGAAAATCAAAGAAAAATGATCATTTATTTTAGAGAAAAAGGCAAAAGAACGGAGGATTTAATACCCTGTTGAACCGCCTGTAGCACGAATGCACGATGCGATACGATCGGGCATTGAGGTATACAAGTTCTGTATGATGTCTTGAGACGTTCCATATTTGCTGTAACCTTGCCTCTAGTTCGTTCAAACTCGAGAGTTGCCCAACTCGCAGTCCCAAATGATCCCAGATATGCTGGATTGGAGACAAATCTGGAGATCGGGCAGGAAAAGGAAGGGTATTAACAGTGCGGAGACAGTCTTGTGACACCCTTGCCGTATGAGACCGAGTATTGTCTTGTTGAAAAATGGCTCCGGGGGGACGTTGCATGATTGGCACCACATGCGGTTGCAGGATGTCATGGACATACCGCTGGGCTGTCATGGTGCCACGGATCAATACTAGGGGTGACCGTGTATTGTATGCAATGGCACCCCATACCATCACACCAGCCGTAGGAGCGGTGTGTCGCTGTAAAGCAAAGGCAGGATTGAGGAGTTCACCACTGGGTCTCCACACACGAACATGATTGTCATCACTGCTGAGATTGAATCTGGGTTCGTCGCTAAAGACGCCCTGGTTCCATTCCGCTGCAGTCCAGTTTCCTCCGGCACAACTCCAAACGGAGGCGTCGATGGGTGGGCGTCAAGGGCAGCACACGTAATGGGTGTCACGATCCCAAATGTCCTTCATCTAGGCGTCTTCGTATGGTTCGAGAAGACACAGGGGCCATAGTGAAGGTGCTACCTGTGCCTGGATAGTGGCCGATGAAGCAGTTGGCTGTAAGCATGCATTTCTTACGATGTGGCGGTCTTCTCGACGACTGGTCTGTCGAGGGCGTCCTGAGCCTGGTCTTCCTGTAAATGACATCTCTCGGATCCATTGGTCCCGACACCTCCTCACAACACAATCAGAGCGGCCTAATTGACGAGCTACTCGCCTAGCTGACAACCCAGTTTTCATCATGCCGATGATTCTTCCCCTCTCAAACTGCGACAGCTACTCATATTGTCTTCGAAAACGACATAATGGCATGTTTACCTGACCTCTTCCTTTGTAAACGATTCAGCACACTCAAACAAGCTTTGGTTACCTGTTTTATACTCCACGAAGAACGACGTTCAACGCCCTCTACAGGCTATACGTAATGCGCAATCACGCTGCATTTCTAATCATTGGCATATCTCCCCGACATGTACCTACTTGCCAAGTTTCGTTACGAACCCGCAATTATTTCTTGGTTCGCTAATTTCTTTGTCCATGAGTGTATATATATATATATATATATATATATATATATATATATATATATATACATTTATTTGCAATGACATACTTAAAAATTGAAATTGAATAAGATTAAATCAAATTAGAACAAACAAGCAACGCAATTATGAAATATATTACCAAAACGTATTTTGAGGACATAGATAAGTTGTTTTCAATCGTAGTTACTTTTTTCTTACAACACTTTTCATATCTAATTATTATTTCTTAAAAGAAATTAAGGAGTTCCTTAACTTTGTGATACTTGTTTCAATGTCTGGAGGTTCCAGATCTAAAGTATTAGCACTCTTTGATCTAAAGTATGAGGTAAAAAAAAAATCCTCTCAAAATCCTCTGTTGTTATTTTTTAGCTGAGGCGAACACAATTAATTAGACACAATTTCACACACTACTTTGAGAATGCTATTTTCTTTTATTTGATCTGAAATTTTGGTTTTTAAGCTATGAAGTCTTACTGTCATGCCCTTGGATGTTAAAGTATCCTGAAAGTATTTGTGAACTACTAAAGTGTCTAAACAGACATTTTTAGTACGTCGAATGAAACTCTTTGCTTTCTTAATAGAGTTAAAGATCCGAGATTGTGCCATTATCAGAGAAAGTGGATTGTTCTGTGACGGTAAAGGGATCTGATAGGGAACTTTGCTTAGTTTTAAAAAGTTTGTTTTGATAATATATATATATATATATATATATCTTTTTTTCCCATTTCATTTATGACCTTTTTGAAATAGAATTGTTTAGGCCTAATATACCCATTTTTCAAGATATCCGTCTCTTTATACAAGCAGAATTTTATGCAGTTTTAAGAAATGTGGCCCTCGGGGGCTTACTTTCTATAGTAAGTTCTAGCCATCATGACCCTGAAACATTAATCGTTTTTTACAGAGCATCATTAAGATCATTTCTTTAAAATTTATTTCCTCTCCTAACATACAGATCACAGTTATACCTTGTTTGATGCAACATGGCTACATCTGGCTCTTGCGGTCTTAAATTGCACCGTCACTCAACCTCACATTTAGGAAATATGTTGTAGACACTTTAAGATTTACCCAACAAAATTATTTTCAGATTAGACAAGTGGAATAGTTATGGAGGTGAGCTGCTAATAGCAGTGTCAAAGAATATCTCTGCTTGAAAGATTTCTACAGAAATAGTGATAACAGAATAGTAATATTTATAAATACTTGTCGTGAAAACAGACTTTAGAAATATTTCCTTATATTTTATTTACTAATATAAAGATAAATAAATGTCCCATTAATAAAATATTTTTTCGAGTCATTAGCTGATAGAGTCTTCATTTTAGGATACATTAACCTTCGTTTTTCAAGTGTGGGAAGAGTACATTTTCATAAGTATAGCATTGATTTTGTTGCTGGCTTACGAATTCAATTTTTACTATACTCAACACCACTGTTGCTACTCATAGTAGTACAAGAAATAAATTTCCCCTAATAGGTCTCCCATCATGTTCATTGACTTTTTCATGCCATACTAATTAGAAACTTTTTTTTTTATTTTCAAGTTTCAGGCTGCTTATTTGAAAGCAATCCTTGTTCAACTCTTTATACTGTAGTGGTGTGGTGAGGTAGCCTAGCAGTTAGGTAGTTATGGCAGGTGATATAGTCATAGGTGAGGTAGTTATGGCAGCGGAATCGTGGCCGGCGGTTTCCGTCGAGTCGTAGGTTTGAGCCTTGATGCCACTGAAGACCCACTGTGGAGCCGGGACTGATGCACGTCGAATCTGTCAAGATTCTCAGTCCTTCCATTAGGTTGGTGTGAAAATTATGAGAGAAGGGTTCCAGATCAGATGTCATCCTCGTCACTTGACTGAGGTTCAAAATTACGAAATGAGTTGTCAAAAGCCCTCGTGTTGCTTCTAGAGCGACGTTAATAAAACCAACCAACCAACTCTACTGTAGAGGGAAAAGTGATTGTTAGAAATAGTAGATTAGCAAGAAATATACGTTGAATAAATCCGTATATAAAACTATCTACATCGAATAAACTCGTATATGATAAGACAAAAATCACTGAAATTCTGGAATTTTTTCAGAGAAGAATTTATTAAGGATGACTTATAAGATTCTTGGTTTTGATAAATATTTGCCCCAATATATTCTGTTTGCTATTAAATATGAAATCTAAGTTAACTTCATTACTGCATGGGGATTTATTATATACTTGAGGGGGGAAAATCACGGGTTATATATTTTTTCGGAAATGCTTTTTGAGATTGAAAAAATTACGACAGGTGCTGTTCCACAGTGGTGGAAATGATCTGTTTGACAATCGAATCTCTCGAATATTATTTAAGAAACAAGTTTAAATATTATTCAAGTTAGTAATAGACATATCACCCAATCATAAATCCAGGACAATATTCTTGCCAACTCAATGGCATCCAATCATACTCCAACGATCCGTTTCCATTGGATTTACTCTGCAAAAATGATAATCTCATTAACAAACTGCTCTATATTTCTGAATCAAATAAGACTATACGAGTACAAGCAACTTAAATCGCAACTCCAGATTCAGACTATTTCCCTCAAAAATTTTGTGACCGTGGTAAACTAGTGGTCATGGTCGCGGACTCAAATCCAGCTTTTCTTTCGTACATTCATGAATTCAATTTCTTATGTCACTAAAGACCCGTTGTGTAGAGAGGTTGATTCACATTAAATATAGTCGAACTCCCAAATCCTACCGTTGGAGTGTTGGGTAAGTTTGAAAAGGGTGGTTCCGGCTCAGGTTTCGTCCTCTTTACTTGACCGAGGTTAAAAATTACCAGTTTGATCACTAATAGACATCGTGATTCTTCTCAGTAAGACATAGTGAACAATCACTTATTCAAAAAAAATTTGATTACAAATTAGTGTACATTCACTCACTTCTATTTAAATACTAGCTGTGATACTATAAAATAAATTCTAAACATTATTTACATTTACCTTGTACTCAAATTTGAGAACAAAGGGATATAAAAATAATCCAAACAATGAACGTTGATGTTGCATTCTTCAAGAAATAAAACGCAATATAATGGTACTCCTTTTTGACTAATATTTACATTTAAGAAAAATATTTATAACTTGTTGATTATAATTCTTAATGTTTTTAGTTCTTAGAACTTTTGAATAATTAAGATTAATTTCTAAATATATGACTACAATGTGTGTAACATTACAAATACATAACATGCGCAAATATTTACTCACATTAAAAACATTTGAAAACCGATCAATAACGGTACTTTAAGATATAGTAGAAACTTTCGGAAGATATTACATTATAAGTTTTCAATTATATGATGTTAAAATAGTTATAAAAATTTTTTCCTTAATTTTTCATTCAAATTTGGAAATTCTCAATGTATAAACCAACGAATATCAGCAGAAAATTTAAACATATGTTAAAAATTAATACTAACTAATTGAAAATATAAATAGTCCACAACAATTTTATTCAATTAAATTTTAAAGAAAAACAGAAAAGAAAATTTCATTACGCATTAGAAAACTGCAGTTAAATTAGTATGTTTTCGTGATCTACGCGTAAACCAGATAAACTTGAAGCCATTTTTGTTGATAGAATATTGATTCAACACATTTATGCTACCGCAATTCAAAATTAAGATTTAAGCATTTAATTTTTAAAAAAAATATATGAAAATAAGTTATGTGATATCTCCTCATTTATTTAAAAAGTTATATGTATATATATTATAAATATATGATTTAAAAATTGTTCCAACTTCTACATTCTTAAAAAAAAATAGTTAAAGATCTTCATATAGGAGAACCTCTGTAAAAACTTTTACATTATGTTGAATTATGAAAGATACATTTTCCCTTATTACACATAGAAATCTTAAATTGAAAGTATTATTAGTGATTGTATTATTAGTATTGCGAGTGATTGGCTTAAAAATAGATATAGAAATAGTTATGCAAAAAAACAAAATTTTAAAAACAAACTTTGAAGCCAAACTGATGATAAAACAAATTTCAAAATAAATTGTTCCTTTCTCAATCTTTTATTTAAGAATCAGGGTGTAGTAATTCTTAATGAAGTGAAAGAATACGAAAGCGATAAATATACTGAGAATAACTTTTGGAATGAATAGGTTCAATAAAAAATTAATAACTCTCTTTCCTCCTCTGGATCAAAAAAATGTTTTTGCAGATTCTTACAAGATACTTAAGGTAACAGCACACACATGGTTAAAAGGAGAAATTAAGAAATTTAAAATTTGTCGCCATCGTTGATAGTGAGTAAATTTTTATGAGAGAAAATATTTTTTTTGTTTAAGCCCCTCGAGACATAATATTAAATCCTCACAACATGAAATCCTATGATTAATTTCTTAGTATATTCGTTCTGTTAACTATAGACATCAGTTTGAAAAAGAAACAGCAAATATTGAACAATTTCTAATCAATGTGATGGATCAAATATAAAAGTGAATGTTAAGCCTTATTACTAAGATTTCCTAAAGAACTGAAATTTTTCCTGTACCCGTTAATAGTACAGTATTTTCCGAAAGCGAAATCTGTGATTCAGAATTTTAAAGCATGCGTTGAGGCAAAAATGATACCCTCCGTTTATCATCGTACTCCATCACTTCTCGCTCTGGCAATCGATCGATACAAATCTTTCGTTTGCTCAACAAGTCCTCGCTATTTTAAAATGTTAGCAGAAAGCACTTTTACGCCCACTCTTTGTCTAGATCCCCCTCTCTTTTCTTTCCTTTTATTCTCTTGTTTTTAAAACGTAATATAATTCTGTGTCAACACAATTTTTAAAAACAAGATCAGGTCAATAGGTAAGACTTAAAATTTTAACTTTCAAGTATTGAAAATTAGCTTGAAACCTGTTTTTATTGCATCAGTAGTTTATTTTATGTGATTTTCTGAAACATAAGTTGTAACTTAAGAACGAAATTTTTTGTTCTTAAAAGTTAAGTTACCTAACTTATTATTTTGATTTAAGAAATTGATATATCTCATTTAAACTATACATATTAAAAAAGAAAAAAAATTGCCAAACTTTTTATCAACTTATAGTTATTGTAATTAGCACGTTTTAACTGTATGAATTAATAAAGTAATGAATTCTTAAACTCTTAAAAGAAAGTTATTGTCTAAAGTTTCATTGGTGATTGGTGATATAGAAAATAAGTTGTTAATTTTAAGCAGATTCTATCACTTTGTTGTAATCATTCACATTTTTAATAATACCAATCACTAGTTTTGAATGTTCGCTTATTCCAAAGCCACTACAGCCTATATTAATGCTTATAAAAACTTCAGTTTATACAAAACTAAGAACGTACTTATAATAAAAAAGAATCTACTTATTTTACATGAATCACCTTATTCTAGGAATTTGTTTCATAAAGGATAATTACGATTTAATGATTTTCTTGATTATATGGATTTTTATTTCTTCACATTTCTTTGTTAATTATTTGATATTAACACTACAACTGTCTCCCACATAAATTTCTTTCTATATTTAATAGATTGGTTATTGGTGGATTTTTAGACCTAAGCGCAATTTCAGATAAACTGGCATGCTTATTTGTATCAAACAATTTAACTTATGCAAGAAAAATTGTAATGTACAAAATTTTATGTATTTATTCAAACCGAAATCCAAAATTAGTTACATTAAACAGCAAAGTGTAAATCTTGTATCTTGCAGATACAAGTCGACAACTAATGCACATTCTATTACTGCAGTGTTAAAAGAAATTTTATAAAATGCTTGAATTCTTGAACACCCTAAACAATTATTCCTGTTTTTAGTTTTAGTGAAATAAGTTCATAAATGTGTATATATGTACGAAAATGTATCTATGTATGCACGCATACATATATATTTAGAAATTTATTTATATATATACTTATATATATACATACACACACACACATATATATATATATATATATATATATATATATATATATATATATATATATGGCCTCTTGTCTAAGGCTTAATATTTTGTCGTTGACATGAAATAGGCTGGATCCAGTGTTGTTTGCAATTCGTATAGAAACAATGTGTAAAGTCGGATAGTAAATTTCACTTACTTTATTGAAGATAGAATGTAAAACATTTCCAAAGAATATTTCAAATTTGTGAAAAGAAAGTTTTATGTTAAAGTAACCACAATTCAGTATTTCTTAAGATCAAATTAATTTCTTAGGTTGTGAAGAAAAATCGGGTCCGATCACACTGCAGATGATGCTCATGCTGAATATATTAAAATTTAAGACGCCACTGAAATCTTAAAGGATTCCAAATTTGTTAAAAACTATGTTCGTTTTGAAAATCTTCTAAACAAATTATTCGTAAAAATTATTCGGGATCAAAAGACACAGCGCAGTCAATCTGTCTGCAACCATACGCTTCTGGGCCAAATATGTTGCAAATAAAACACTGCAGAGTGGCTTTTGCAGCTAGAGTGGCTGTAGCGATTTCCTTCTTCGCGCTGATAAAGCACTACCTAAATCTGCACTAGGTTTCCTGGGTAGTAATGCATCGTGTATAATATAATCATGTAAGATGGTCTGCGCATTTTTTGAAGTGAGCTCAATTTTGTTATTGTTTCTGAACAAGAATGTAGAAGAAAAATTACAGTGAAAATTATGAAGGAAAACTAGTTGAATCACTGTACTGTGATATTCCTTCAGTAATGGTATATGATAGAGACAACTCAAGGTGGAATATTCTATGGTACTTTACGTACAATAACAGTTACATTTTATTTCGGGTGATCCAGCTTCATGGGTCACAGGTGACCACCCAGCGGGCCGAGGTGTGGCCACAAATGTGTTAGTTAGTGGAGGAAGCTGAATGTTTAGCTGAAAGTGTTTTGTAAAATAAAAACTGTACCTCTTACTTTAACTATCAAACCATTGTTATAATTACTATTTTCTTGAAAAAACATTTTCTGGAGTATCTTTAAAAAAAAATTCAGGTATTTTTAAAATCAATAAACGCAATTCTAAAGGTCATTTTTTTTACATGTAATTTTTATTTATAAAAATATTATATAATTAGAGACATGTGAATTCACACAAGTGTTCTCCAAATTTAATCATCTATTTTCAGTTTGTTGTAGAGATGTTTAAAAAAAAGGTTTTTGCCAACATTTGGAATGCACAAATCACCTCAATAATAATTATTATTACGGGGATTTTTATTCTAACTGTTGTTATATTAATCTAGATAAAAGTTAATAGAACAAAATCAACATATTTCAAGAGTAAAAATATTAATGACTTATATATTTCCACTCAAAATGTTTTTTATAAATGAAATTAATGTTCCTTACACTAAATATGTAATTTATGGGAGGAGGAATATTGCTATTATTCTTTTAACTCAGAATATAGGGGAAATTTTCTTATGATTTTTTAAAAAGAAATATAAATTACAAATGTGATGTTAACATGAGCAATATCTGAATATATTCTTTATTGAATTTCATAATTAAAATCAAATTAACAGGTTTTATTTGTTATTTTCACCGGTGAATTAGTAATTTCATAATGTTTCAGATTCGAAGTATATAACTTGAGTATTTCAAAAATTTTGAATATTTTTAAAACGTTGTCAAATATGCTCCAAGAAATTGTACTAAATACATTAGAAACGACTTCCACAAGATAAATTCAACTAAAAATTTTATATTATCATTTAAAAGAGAGAGGGGGGGAGAGACAATAGTGGTAAATTAATTTTTTTTTTTTGTCTTTCTCTCGAAATAAGCAAATACATTCTTTCTGAATTTTTATGGTCAAACATTGTTTCTAGATAAGACAAAGGACTAAATAGTTTTAGTGAAATTTCTTTTTTCTCGTATAGTTCTCTGCCAGCTAGAGAAATTTTGTAAGCTTAAATGGCTGACTATATGTGTGTTAGATTCCTATATACGAGTGTTATCCAGAACAAGAGTGAACAAAGTCAAGTGATAAGTATATTGCTCTTGGGTTAGAACAGATAACATTTAAATAAAAAAATTTACTTTTTTCATAATGATATCACAACTTTATCCTCTAAAACTTGTTAAAATGCATAAGTAATGTAACTAATATTTTGTTAAATAGGTGATATATCTAGATACTTTACAGTTTTTGTTTTCATTATAAATAAATTCTAGTACGTAATCTCCGCTGACGCAATTGGACTGTGCAAATCTATACCAACGTGAACCAGAATATTTGTCTGCGATTTCTATTTTAAACTTAACGATAATTCTGGCCAGTATACTTTCTTACTCAGCAATTTAAGCTTTTTATAATATCATAGCCCCCCCCATGGTAAACTAATTAAATTACTTTTTATTTCAACCTAGGTTTTCGAAGTTAAATTTTTTTGATAATATTAACTCGAAAAATATAAAATAAGCAATAAAATAGAATGTTTCAAAAAGAATGGTTGAAATTTTGGTTGTATTAACAATAAAGGAAAGTTACCGTTCTTTATTTTAAAAATATCTGCTCAATTCAAAATAGTAATTATAAAAACTTCAGTCCTTACTATCTGTTCTTCATAATCAACTGGAACACTTGTCTTCTTTTCGTCGCGAAGATGACAGAGCAAGGGAATTCAGAATCTTGATAGCCTGGAATACAGCTCATGTGAAACGTACATATAGATAAATTATTAAAATGAACTTGGAACAGGGAGGTTCATATATGCCACCGTACAACTTCGAGTCGTTGTTGGTACAATTAATAAACATATTGCTTGAATGTTTAGTTATGTATCATTTGAAGGAACACGAGGGATATTGGCGACGAACCATGTAAACTTTGCACATCGTTCAAGTGAAGAAGATGATATCTGAAACAGCATCTTCTTCTCGAAACTTCCACACCATTGAAGACTTCGAACCTGAATAGATTTAACGTACGTTGGCTCGGTGTGTCTTTAGTGATATTAAGACTCGAACACAAGACACGACGGAAGCGAATCCGGTCGCGAAATAGTAACTATGTCCTCTGCGCTACTGTGGCCACAATAAAAAAATGTTGAAATTATTTTAATGTATGTTCTGATAAATTATACACCATTACCTTATACCCCCTCCGCGAGTGCACGGGCATTTCCCTTAATAGGCCGATTTTATCCATGATGTGATTCCAGACATGATTGTGGAAAAAAGTTTTAAATCTGGTAGGTCTAACACAAAAAATTCACGTGTTTTCGATGTTGAATATGCGCTTGTGGAACTGATTAACAGATTTGAATTGTGTGTTGTTACACTCTCGTAAAATCTGCTAGTGACAGAGTGCCTATAATGGTGAAGAAAAACTAAGATCTTATTGGCTTTTTAAAAACGATCCTCCAAATCTACCACTTCGTTGCATAATTCGCTGTGAGAATCTTAAAATAACACGGAACATGATAATGCAGCAACTTTTCTCAAATCTGGTACTAAAAATTCCATTAAATCTTTCAGCACTACAAAGTCAATTTGTCACGTCCTCAGCTCCCCTTCTGACTTTCTTGGCAACCTCAAAAAATGCAATTTGTAAACATATTCTTAATGCTGCGTGAAACAAAATTCTTAAAGGTGCTCTAAATCCAATTTTTGGTACAGCAGGTTACATTTTGTCCTCCTACTCCACTACGAAGTCCGTGAAGTCAAAATATCCTTCACAGTTGACCAATCAACTGGCAAAATATCTGCAAACGGCTTTATCAAATATTACATCAAAATTCAGGGATTTGACCAAATGTTTCGGTGAATTGTGATACTTTTACATTAATGCATTTCTCAAACATCTTATTTTTATGAATAAATTTAGAAATAACATTTTTTTAATAAAAATAAAATTCATTAACATTAGAAATAACATGTATGTATTCTTTTGAACATCGGCAATCATGACACTTCTGTTGCAGAGTTTATTTGAGTTGCTGGAGAATTGAAATCGTCGACACAGCTGCAAGAAATGCTCATGCCTTCTAAAATTGTTTTTATTTAAATATATTTGCTTAGAATGTGCTTTATACTACTATTGTACGCCATCGGTTTTTTTTTTATTCTTAAAAATGAATGTAACTGTTTTTTATTTAAAACAAACTGTGTATACTTGTATCAAAGAGATTAATTACAAAAATATTTTGAGAAAAAACGTGAGATTATCCACAAAAACACGTACTTTAAATATGTTATTAAATGCAAGTTTTTTTTTTATTTGAGAAGAAAAAAACAGAAGAAATGGTTTTTTTTTATGGAAAGTGTGTAACCAGAGAAAAATTGTTAAATTTTATATGATAAAAAGGAACACAACGACTTGCATTAGTAGCATGAAAATTTCTTTTTTGTTTTTCGAAAATTTCTTTTGTAAGGAATTGAATGCAGTGTATCGAGTTTTTTCAATTAAATTTAGGACTCCGAAGAGAAACGTACTGCGCTTAAGCAAAAATATTCCATTATGTTGATATGAGAACTCTTTCACATGCAACATACGTTTTGAAAATGCTTTAAATATTATTTAAGTGCATTGAAATAGTGGCTGTAGTAGCAAAAATTTATGTTCGCTAGCTTGTCATGCTTTAGTCAAGCCAATTTTTCGGGTTTCAATTTTACAAAAGATCTATCACATGATGGGGTTTATACAATTAAATCGATCATGGTTCGAATTCCTCAAATTGGTGTTGCATAAAAATAAGTGAATAGGGAGTTGAGTCATAATTTTTTAAAAAGAAATTAGTAGTTATTGTGTTTCTTCAAAGAACGACGTTGAAAAATATTTAATACATCATAATATCCAATTTCTTGGATATTTCCCCTCCCTTTATTCGTAAGAAAATTTACGAATATTTGTTGAGGTAAAATTTTAATATATGTTTTATATCTATTTTTTACTGGTATAAATATTTATTAATTTTTTTAATTATTACATAAGTAAATATTATGAGAATATTATTTTATTTTTGTAAAATCAATCAATCAAATATATTTTGATAAGCATAAAAAAGATTTTGGAAAAAAAAAATTTCGTGCCGTATTGGAAGGATTGTATAAGAGCATCACATGTCCTTCTAATAAGTAGAACTCATAAGAGGTTGTTTAAAATAAAATTATTAATGAATGTGTAAAAATATGCAAGGATAATTTTACTTTTATTTAGGTTAACGCATTTTATTTTACTTTCATATATTTTATTTTATTCCTTTGGTTGAATTACTGTTTTGGAATGGGAATTTTCTTGTATTTCCTTTTATACTATTGGGTTGTAAATTAATTGCTAAAATCTTACAATTAGATTCTTAATACTAGTGTAAACATGATATTAATCATTTATAAGCCTGAGAGAGCATTTTGAATTAATTTATCACCAAATCTGACTTTACTTTCCTAATTTTAGTTATGAGATAGGGTTTGTTAGTATTTGAAAGAGATTTCTGGTATGTTAAACTTTGTTATAACGTTTTACTTTTATTTTTATTTTACAACTATTTACGAATTTAATACATATTCTTGAATTTTTTAAATAGTATATTTTCAAAAAATCAAGAGATATTCATATATTATAATGCTTTTGATTTTTTTTAAATTTTGGTAATATGCTATTCACTTTCATGTTTTTAAGGGATTGATTTTGATCTACGCTTATTTTAATTTATGAATTTAATGTAATTTTTACTAGTTTTAATAGCTATTATTTTTAAATTTCTTTCTTTTATTTTATATATAATTTTAAATTCGCCATGAACTTATGTACATCAATGCATATTACGATTTAGCACTAATAACTATACATATAACAAAATAACAAAGAACGAAACATGAAAAATAAAATAACAAAATATATTGAAAACTTTTTCAGATTTCAAGTGTTTTTTTTTTTCAAGAACTTTTTTTTTTTATTATTTTCAAGCGTTGCCAGAAAGTAAACAATAAACTCTAAAAAACTACTTTTAAATGTTGCCATAATGCAAAGTCTAAATTCTAGAAATACAAACAAAATAATAGGGAGTAAATATAATAAGTGAGAATATATATATATATATATATATATATATATATATATATGAAAAATTTAATTTGAAAATATATAAATAAATTTTAAAGTAAATCAAAATAAATAAAGAATATATAATAAAGAAAAAATATTATAATAAATTCAAGAATTATAGGAACAAAAACTGATTTAACCAATTTCACATTTCCTCTTTACAAAATTATATAACCATCCTTTATAACCATCATTATCTCGTGTAAAAAAGAAATTATTTTAAATATTTCAAATATTAAAGGCATACTATCTAATTTGAAATTTCTAAGCAAAAAAATATTATATAAAACATTTTTAAAGATATTTAAACTTGAGTGGCAATTAAAGATAGTAATTTTACTAAGGAAACTGCAATTATCTCTCTGGACATAAATATTCCTAAAAATCATATTGTTCACAATTTTTTAATTATCATCTAAAAATTTTGTTTCTAATGCGTTTATATTGGTTTGTATAAAATTTAAGTAAGAAGTATAAAAAGTAAATCTGCTTTAATTTATGGGTTGAGATTAATTTGAAAAATTATAAGATCGTCAAAATATCTAAATAACTTGAAGCTATTATTTTCTAAGAAAATATACTCATAAAAATGTAAATAAATTTTGGCAAGACTATTACTAACAGGACTATCTTGAAGTATATACATATCTTTACTTTGTTTATAATGCTAACCATAATAATCAAAGTATTTTTGAATTAGGACGAGGTTAAAAAGAAATTTAAATTTTTTATGAGAATTTAACTATTAAATTGTAATACTTATATATATATATATATATATATATATATATATATATATTAATTGGACAGATGATCAGTGGTCACAAGTTATTGGAAGGATGAGACTAAGATATCGTTATTCGGTAGTATTGGGCAAAAATATGTAATGCGTAATATAGGAGAAGAGCTACATCCTGACTGCATTCAAGCAACTATGAAGAACCTTCTTAGTGTTATGATTTAGTCATGCATGTAAGTGGATGGTATCGGTCTTCTTTACGTCATCGATGGGATACTTAATGCCAAAAAATACATTCACACTGTACTAGAGTCAAAACTTCTATCTTCCATCAGGGATTTCTTTCCCAACAATACTTCATTTCATTTTTAGCAGGATTCTGCTTCCTGACACACAATAAAATTATCGAAAAAGTGATTTCGTACATAGAGCAATGAATTGTTGTTCTATCCCGGAAAAAGTCTTAAGATCAATCCTATCGAATACTTGTAACACCGTTTGAAAATTTTTGTCCATATGAGGCACCCAACAAACAAAAGAGGTTTAATCAGACTATATTTGTTTCCAGGCATCCATCTTTTAATAATGAAGGAAAAACTTAAAACTATCGTCAGCTTAATGAAACGGAGCTTATATCTATTTGAGGCAATTCCTGTATTGAAGTTTTATTTCTACTGTAGCGGATGATCAAAGAATAATTCTTTTACAGAACAGGAAAGACACTTTAAAGAAAATAATAATTTTTTCACATCTTCCCGTCTTTTATTTTGTCAAAACTATTGTAATCTAATAAACGAAATACTGTACTTTTTGGAGAATATCTATCCTAAAATGCACATCTTGAAAACATTTTTCTAAATGAATTCATATCTTAATACATAAAATGCAGCCCATTGTTGTTTTTCATTTGTAATTTTGTGAATTTTATATCTATAATAGTTTTCGATAGCATTTTATAAAATACCTTTTTCCGTATTTTTAAAAACATGCACCATTTAAAGAAATTTAAAAATTACGATAAAAAAGATATATTCCTTCTAGATACGAAACAGGTCTATTTTGAATTTAGTTCCAGCAGATTAGAATAAAAAAAAGCCTTAAAATTAAAAAAACTGATGATGTATGTGAGAATTTTATAACAAAAATCACATTCTGTTATATTACCCTTTACTAGTCCAGTAACAATATTATTCTGTTTTTATTAATTACGAATCTTTATCCCATAAATGAAAATCTGTTTCGATTCCTGTCGTGGTAAGTATCCTGAGATTTCATTCAGGTTGGTTATCTCTTTCAAGTAATTAAAATACGCATGAATGAGTGATAAAACCGATATGACTGCACGTCAGTAGGAAATTTTAATTCTGGATGCATCTTTGAGGTTTTGTTACTCAGAACATAATCTTCAGTATTTAGGTTGTATTCCAATAGGTTTCGATATGATTGGTTGAGGAATTTTTTTTTGAACCAGCCCCGAATGAAAAATTGATACTTCGATTCGAAAAGCTGTTCTGATCGTTTTTGCTTCAAACTCTAGTTGTTCTTTTGAGTCTTTTCCTTTCTGTATTCGAGTTGTTTTCTTCTTTATCTTTTCACAGAGTGCAGCAGGAGCGTAAAGATTCAAAGTGCTAATACAAATATAATTGCCAGTTTCTTGTTGTAGGAATGTGTGCATTTTAGGCCCAATTTCGAAAAACACTTTTTGCATGTAAAATTATGTAAGATTTTCTGTATGGATTCTTTGTCAATTCATACAGTCTCAGCAATCGCACGTATTCTTAATCAACGGTCAGATCAAACAAGATAATCGATTTTTTTCGGTATAATTATCCGTTTTTGAAATGGGGGGTCAAGTCGGTCATGAATCATCTTTTACGTCTTCTCGGACATCTTTAAAATAATTAAACCACTCAAAAACAGATGCCAAGATAAACATTCTTGTCTATTCATTTCTTCAATAAATCATAAGTTTCGGTAGCGAGGTTTCAAAGTTTTATGAGAAATCTCACAATTCTTGATCTATTGTTACACATATTCTTCCGACGAAAAAAAATTTTTTTTTTCTATTGCGAAAGAAAGCTACGAATATACTGATTTCTTAACAGAATCGAGAAGCACTTCATTCGAAAGGAACGGCTTCATGCTAAACTACTGTTGGTTACTGGTGTTCTCTAAAAAAATCTATCTTTGTTTGATATTGAAAAGACTAGTAGCTGTTAATTTATCATCATATACTTTTTCTATAACATTAATTCTCACGATGCTATCCTTGGCCTAGACGAAGTGACTGTGGTAGCCTAGTGGTCATGGTCGCGGACTCAAGGCCTTCAGTTTTCTTCAAGTCATAGGTAGGTCAATATCGTCGTTCTTGTAAAGAATTATTAAAGATAATATTCACTGAATTCGAGAAAAGCCATTGTATTTCCAATAACATTCTGCATTCATAAATTTAAGAATATCCTTTTTACTTGCAATTATGTTCAATAAGAAATTGATGAATTGATTTATGTATTAATTTGATAACATCTTGTTAGCGACGTGCTTTCTAATCCCTAGATGAAAAGTGATGAAAATTCCTTAATCTGTTGATCTTTAGTGAAAGAAAAATAGCAAGTATGTATGTATATATATATATATATATATATATATGTGTGTGTGTGTGTGTGTGTGTATATATATATATATAAACTGCTGTTTGTAGAAAATGCAACACCATGAAGGAATCATCAGAATCAAATGAAATTCGCAGCAAATGTCAATTATAGGATATTATGCAAATTAATAAAGTTTCAGAGCCATCGCGCGTGCACGGCGCGCGCAGCGCCCTCTGAATTGATGCTGAAAGCGTATAAATAAAGTGCTGTAGCGGGACGTTGAAAAAAGTCTATGATTATTTGTTAGTGGCAAACGTTTAGTGAGACCTGAGTATGCCTCCACGACGGAAGAATAAGAAATTCAAGCAACTTACGGAGTTTGAACGAGGGAGGATAATCGGCCTTCGAGAAGGAGGATTTTCCTATCGCGCAATAGCAGCTCGTATGCAGCGGAACAGTTCCACAGTGATGCGAGTTTGGAAGCAGTGGACCGACGAGCACCGAACAACTCGAAAAACAGGCACTGGACGACAGAAGGTGACGTCAGAGCGCGATGATCGACACCTGCTCCGCATGGCGGTGAATGATCGCACAGCTTCCTCCAGGCAGCTGGCAGCACGTTGGTCTACTGCTACAGGTGTACAATTGTCGGCTTCGTCAATTCGTCGTCGTCTGCTGCGCCGTGGATTGCGTGCAAGGGTGCCTTTATACAGGATTCCCCTCACGGCGAATCATCGACGGCTGCGTCGGCAGTGGGCTCTTGAGCACAGAGACAGGCGAGCTGATTGGCACCAAGTTGTCTTTTCAGATGAATCACGCTTCAATTTGTGGACCCATGATGGCCGTGTTCGTGTTAGACGTTATGCCGGTCAACGCTGCCTTCCTGAGTGTATTATTGAACGACATAGTGGTCGAACACCCGGAGTTATGGTCTGGGGTGCGATTTCGTATCATGGACGATCCAATTTGATACGAATTGAGGGTAATCTCAATAGCAACAGGTACGTCCGTGAAGTGCTACAGCCCGAAGTCGTTCCTTTCCTTCAAGGCATCCCTGGAGCTATCTTTCAGCAGGATAATGCACGCCCACATGTTGCGCGGACTGTTCGAGACTTCTGTTCAGCACAACGCATGCAACTTCTTCCTTGGCCTGCTTATTCACCGGATATGTCGCCTATTGAGCACGTGTGGGATATGGTTGGTCGGCGTCTCGCTCGTGATCCGCGTCCTGCAGTTTCCAAAGACGAACTTTGGTTGCGCATAGAAGCGATATGGAATTCTCTTCCTCAAGCAGATATTCAACATCTGTTTGACTCCATGCCACGTCGTATAGCAGCACTTATTGCAGCGCATGGTGGCTGCACCAAATACTGATTTCGGACGCTTAATTTGTTTCTTTTGTTTTGAAAATTTCATCATTTATTTGTATCAGTACAAGTCGTTTCTGCATTAAATTTCATTTGATTCTGATGATTCTTTCATGGTGTTGCATTTTCTACAAACAGCAGTATATATATATATATATATATATATATATATATATATATATATATATATATATATATATATATATATATATATATATATATGTATGTATGTATGTATGTATGTATGTATGTATGTATGTATGTATGTATATGTATGTATATGTATGTATGTATATATAGATACAAAATGAAATATGTAACTCTAATTTGTAGCTTATATATAAATGTACTTCATGCTCATTTCCCTGAGTTTGAGAAAGACCAAATATATTTTTCAAATCTTTGAAAATGTCTTTGTTTCATATAAGCTAAATAGGTTGGTGTCTCAGGTTCATATACACTAATTAGAGTTTTGCGTTTAATAAACAGTACGTAAATAATGGAAATAAGTAAACATATGTCTAAAAATTCTTATATATTCATTAAAGGTTTTTTATTCAAACATATTTCAATTTTGCTGTTTTCTTATTACAGAAACAAATATATTGTATTTTTTTATTTAAAATTATTTTAATAACATAAATAAAAACTGCTACATTTAATAAATTACTAAACCACGAGAGTCAGATGATATAACTCTTTCAACTTTGAATGGCCAGATGAGAGAAAATAATTGTGCTTCAACTCAATTCCAAAACATTCATAAGTTATTGGGGGTGCTTGTTTCTAGGGATGGAACAACAATATCAGAAGCTTGTTATTCAAATGAGTACTTACTATTTTAATCCTTTCGCTTTTATTTATAATCCTAAGCCAACAAATTTAGATATTCACTAAATCTGAATAAATAATTCAAATATACTTGCAAGCATCTCATTAGTAATCAGTAACAATTTCCTATACGTCTTAACTTAACTGTGAACCGCTCTAAAGTTTCTCATTAAACGTGCCTTTTAAGCGTAAAATAATTGCATTTGAAGCTTGAATTATATGATACTTTTTTCAGACAAAGCATTTCTATACTTTCATTTCGAGATTTATACTATTTCAGTATTAGTTCTTTACTTCCTGTATTTGAATACAACAGTTCTCACCTAAATGTTAACACTAGCTAGAATTTAGCATCCCGCGCTTTTAATCACGGCGCTTCCAGAGCGCATATTATGAGCATTTAATTAACTCCACTTTCAAATTAATGATTTTGATATTTATCAGTAAATATTTCAATTCTACTTTGGAATAAATTCTGAAATAGAGATTATTTGAACATTTCAAAACTATTACATATTGGGACTTATTTAAAACCTACAGCTTTAATAAGACAGTGTATTGTAATTATAATTAATCTAACCATGTGCAACGTAATAACAATATTTAAATGTTTTACAACACGAGTTCGTTATTTAGTGAATTTGAATGTAACAGTTATTACCTCAATGTTAACGCAAGTTAGAATTTATATCCACCCCAATAGATTCAATCACGTCATTTCACCGACACACATTACACGCACTCGTTCAATGCAACATACTCAGAAAGAGAGTTTCGAAACGCGTGAAATTAAACTCGGCAACGCCACCGAGCATATCAAAACAATTAGATTAGACAGGGAATGATGGAAATTGGAATAACCTCTGGGCTCATTTAGCGCATGCGTCACCTCGTTTACGGAAGAAGAATCCCGCGAATCGAGAGCAATGAAATGAGATAAAGAGTCACTCTAGGAAATGCAGAGGAAGGTGTGCTTAGGAGGATTTAGTCATCCAAAAGGACGAAATTATAACTCGCTTCTAAGTGAATTCGCTCCCGGTTTAACTCCTTTAAATCCACAGTTCTCAGTCCGTGGAACTCTGACGCTCCGTAGAGTCAGTTCAAGTGTTTTGCGAAAACAATCAAATGCACAATTAATAACTGTTGAAAAAGAAAAATCAGTACAATGTAAAAAAAAAAAAAACTTGAATGGGATTGTAATCGGCAAATAGTACCCGGGTGCAGCATAAATGCGCTAAATGCATTATAATTTTCCACCTCATGTTTTGCATGGTACAATTTTCAGTAATAATTAATATCAAAACAAAGAAACATAAGATAATCTGAATGAAGAAGGTGACATGCTACATGCTTTACGTTAGAATCGTTGCATAATTATAGAAATCTGTGAAGATCACATATCACATTTAAATATATTTTAAAATATTGTTATTTTAAATGTTTTTAAACAAATATGTTAAGATCAATCGATATCGGTGTTTTACTATTTTTTTCGTGCAAGTAACACTTTGAAACACGGATGGAGAAGGAATGTTTCGTTACATCCTTGACTATAAAAGGGTCGATCTCCCCTGCTTTAAACTTTCTGTTGTATTATTCGTATAAATATTTCGCTTAAAAAATGCTGATTTAGAATTTCCCTATTTCAAAATGATTGACAACAAAATATTTAGACAAAAAATTAAAAATAAAAGTGGCATAACTTAGTTCAGGGTGTCCCAATGGCCAGGTTTACTTCTGGAATTATTATCTTCATTAGAATTTGTTCTTGAGTGAGTGAGAGTGACTGTTGTGTCGGGTTGTTATGGCGCAAGAGCTAATTCAATCTATTTTGTGCCAAACATTTGCTTAAATATTCCAATTGCGTCATTTTAAAGATACTGCAATGACTGATAAAAAGAAAAAATATTGAAAAGTTTACAACTTTAAATTTCTTGTAAAATGCCAATATTTCTTGAAAAGGTAAGTACGTTATGACAAGAGTTTCACCCCACCAAGTGTGACAAGTTTAAAACGGAAGAAAGGAAAGGTGTATGGCGATGACGAACGGACAGTGAACATTGAAATAACTATGATGAACAGTTTGTGAAACATGACAGGAAAGACAATCGAAATCACTATTGTGAAACAAAAGATGTTTATGGGAAAATGTATTTCTTTGTTGGATATTTGAAAATAAAGGTGGTAAGTCATAAGTTTTTCTGTAAATGCATGTGTGTAGCCAGAGAGTTTGCATATTAAATCTGGTGGAGGTTCCAAGTTCTCTTGTCGTTGTGGTAGGGAACTTTGGAGAGGGAGGTTTTAGTTCAGGTATCTCTTTAGTATATAAGAGTTTTATATACTAAAATACTTTTTATATAAGCTCAAACTCCATATATTGTAGCAGGCTTCCCTCCAAACTATTTATAGAGTAGTAATTTACTTATTGCAATTTCAGTAAAAGAAAAGAAGATTTACACTCGTTTGAAAGAAGCAAGAAAAGTAGCTAAAGAAGGAACTAAGTAATATTACCAAATAAATAAATTAAGGTATGACAAAAAATTCCAAGAAGCAAAAGTTGGTTTTAAAGTTGGTGATTTAGTACCCTGTATGAGAAGTTTCAGTTCGAGAGAATTAAGTCCATCTATATCAGTTCCCAATTCAGAATAACGGAAGTATTCAAATGTACTTTTTGAAATCGATAGTCTTATTGCACTCAATGAAACCCAAAGGCAACCTTTCAACCCGTTTATCGCAAAGTTCCAATGTATAAAATCTTTCATTAAGTGAATTTCAAAAAGAAACCAATGTAAAAGGAAAATGAAAATCAATTGGAAAAATCCATTAAGTAACAAAGAAGTGACCAAGTTTTATTTACCAAGACTTTTTGTTGAAGAAGACTAGAGTGATATATGAGTCCTGAAGTACGTTTTGTGATACGAAAAATTGTTTAAATTGTGAACATGAAAAGTCATTATTACGTTTTTGTTTACATTTTGTTATGCACTGATATATTTAAATATGTTCAGCGAATTTTCAATTTTGATTATAGTTATTTGTGTACAACATTTATAAGAACTGTGAAAGAAGGAGAGGTTACTAATCCATGTTTAATTGGAAAGGTTTATACTGAGGCATTAAGAGACAGAAACTAATTTACATTTATAAATATTATTAATTTTGTGTTTGAGAAATACACTACCACGCAAACAAGAAGAAAGTGACATTGTATTCCTCCACTGACCTTTCACCTTTTTTGCTATTTGGCTAATTTATCAGCCACTTGATTTCTTTCATTTTTATTCTTATTTTGTTTCGAAAATGTTGGTTTAAATATGATGATCTAATACATAGATTCGCTTTTTCCGAAACATTTTTTGGCCTAAATTTAGATCATTACTTCAGTTTGAAGCTTATTTTTGAAAAATGCATAGTTAATTAGTTTGGATTGTTTAATTAATACCGTGCAGTTAATAAGAGAGAATTCAATCATTATAATTTTTTGTGTCTTAAATCGTGAAGACTACGAAACTAGTTTTGCTTACATTTGTAAACTTGTTATTTTTCATTTTAGAATCCTTGAATATTTGTGAGTTGCGTCCACAGAATTTTTAGAAAAATATGTTGGAAAGGAAAAAAATACATGTGAAATTTCTATACGTGAATTTGAGATTTAAAAAGAAAGAGATACTTGTATTGAATTAATAATAGAATTTCATCGTCATTAAGACTAAAAACCTTCGACGTTTCTTGTAAGAGAAGCTGTTCTGTATTGAAGTTAGAATGACAACTATTTGTATTTGTTTACATTATATTCCATAATGCAAGCCAAAATGGCACTGATTGCTAAAACAGTGCTCTTGTAAATGTCAGTAAAAGCTATCATCTAGATAATATATTCGTATACTTTTGATTAAATATTTTTATTTCAAATTTGATTGGCTTATCATACTCTACAACTGTGAGACAGAAGTAAAAATGAGATTAGTAAACATAACTAGATATTAAAAATCCTTTTATGCGATATCTTCAAATAAATGTGAGTTTTATATTACGTCTTAATTGTGACTGAAAATTAAGGAATAACAATGATGTCATCAAATATATTTCTGGAATTGCGTCAGAAATGCGGATTGTATTCCAATATACTTTATAAAGTGCGTAAAATAGATGGATCAGAACATTGTTTTATATTATAGTTCAGACTATCATTTGATTGAATAGTGTATAACTTGTTAGACCAATCATTTTTCAATACATTGTTGTTTATATTTTAATGTATTCAAAGAGAATGAAATCGAATGTTAAAACTTTTATACAACAGTATAATATCTCGTCAATGAATTGCCTCATTCTCAGCCTCCCATCGGCGTGAAGTAATCGGAAACGAGACTCATCATTCCATGCTACATGTTTCTAACCGCCTAAAACCAGTTTTTTGTGTTCTGTATCCGAGGCAAGACATGTAGCCCAATGGCGTGCATTTAGCAACTGTACTCTCGTGGGTTTACTGCTTCGGAAGCTCAAACAATGAAGAGCGTGTGGCACGGTCTGGTTAATGACTGTACGACTGGCGTTCTGTATCAGTTGGGTGACAATTTGATTTAATGTTTAGCTTCGCTAGCTGCACGAAATACGGGCTGAGCTGTCTTACACCATGCTCATTCAATACTTATTGCCATTTGTAGTTTACCCTATCGCTGTTTTTTATCCCTTCATCCGCGTAATATTGGTCTACTCTTGACACTGTCAACCTTGAAATCATAGTTTTCTGACGATTTCAGAAATTGAATGGCCCATGTATCCAGAGCCTACTATTTGTCCTAGACAGAAGATGTCCAATTCAGAACGTTTACCCTTAATGGCAGTGAGAACGACTGATATGCAATAATCATAGTACTAGCTATACATGCAGTAGTTACCGCATGCATATAAATGAGGGCTGAGCTCTACACAGTTTGTACAGCATTGCTTATCGCTAATTCGGTGGCACTTTAGTTTACAATATCGGATTTCGCACTAATTATGAATGATTTTGGCCTGTGGTGTTGAATTAGAGTTTGAGAATGTCTTACTTGTAAACTTCATAGAAATTTGCTATTTTTTGTTAAGGAAAACACTTTTTTTTATTTAGGATATTGTATTAAAATGTTAGGCGCATTTTAACCTTTTTTCTTGCTATTATCATGAGATTAATAAACATAATTTTAAGGCTTAAGATGGATTTGGTTACAAATGGTTTTGAATCTTTATGATTTCCTGTTGGTTATATTAGCAATTTAAAAAAAGCTTTGAAAAGTATTTTAGTAATTTATTTTTGTGCATATTTAATAAATCAATCAAACGAATGGCAGTTTCTTGCGCCACTTTGGATAGAGATCAACATAATAATTCTATAAGAGATAATAGTTTTAATTTTTTGGTTTTAAAGTATTTTTAGTGTTTTTGGGGTGTGGTGATCACAAACATCTTACTGCTTTTCTATTACTATGAGGATGATCCGGCTGTTCTGGCAAGGCAAGCCAATTGTTAATGATGTGAAGCTAAAGGGAGCTAAATTCCTTCTTCTACCCAATATATACGATAGCACTGAACACTAATCTTGAGAGGAGCCGCATTATGGTATCACGGTTCTCCCTTCTTTTTGATTAAAGTTTAAATTCTTTTAAATACATTAAATAATCATTATTTTTAGCATGAGTGTGTCCGATATTTATGTGTGACATTTCTTACCTTCTGATAAGGACTCAGACATTGGAGTTAGACATTGATTTAAACGCTTAACGCAGCATTGGTGACCCTCCCGTCCTTCACACTATGGACTTTTGCCACTTTTATAGTTCATTTTTCTTCCTTCTTGGAGATTTTTCAGCTCGTCTTTTCAATTTGAGTCTGCCTTTCTTCATTCCATTATTTGCTTGGCGCTTACCGACCCGATTTGGCTCTTGCTTCATTACTTTGCTTGCTCTCACTTTTGGACTTCACAATCTTTACTTTTACATTACCATGCTAAATTTCTACTTTACACTTACTGTATTCCCATGCTTTTTCACGGGTGGCAATCGAAGAACTACCGGTTTGGGAGAAAATTCCTAAGCTTTGGTTTTATCAAATCGAATACCAATTTATTGTGGTTGCTATTACTAGTGATTCTACTAAATTCCACACCGTTATTTCTGTATTGAGCTTGAACGTTCAGTCGTTTTGCTGATATTATAAAGATTCCTCCTTCAGTTTAAGGACATTATTAAAACTCCTCCTGCAGTTTTTTTAAACAGTACTATCTTATACTGCACGCAACTAGCAATTCTGCAATACCCACTGATGGTACTCTTAGGCTAGGCATAATTTTGAGATTTTGGACTCGGGCAAAATTTCTCTTGGTCATTTTTACATCCATACGTTTGGAATTAGTCTTCAGTGCAGTTGCTTAAAGCTCTCTGTAGCATTGTTTTGGGTTCTCGAATCTTACATTTATCATCCACAGAATAACTTATCAGACTATTTCTGCAGTATTATACTAGATGATGATTCTCAATAATTTTTCGTCCACAGATCTCTTTCGGCATACCAAGATCAAGTTGGGCGTATCAAACCTTTCTGAAGCATAGTGCTATCTATCTTTCCACATCATTAGTACAACTCATCCAACCTTTTTGAGGCATTGTGTTGGACACTGGTATCAAACTTTCATATTCCTCAGTGCAGTTACCCAGATTTTTTGAAGCCATCTCACATGTTTATAGTCACAGTCAACTAGGAGACCTCTTCTGTTCCTTCTCCTGATTCCATCACTCGTTTAGTAGGCGTTCAGATTTCAGTTTTCACTGTCTTTGTAACAGTAGTGAGGGTTCTGTGGCAACTGATCAACCTCAGCTTTATGCTGTTATACCAGTATGAGTACGAACCAGCTATTCTCGCAATGCAAGCCAGTGTAAATAATGTGAAGCTAAGGTGACCTAAATACCTTCAGTTACCCAATATATAAAGTTGGACAGAAAAGCAATTGAGAGGAGAACCGCATTCTGGTGTCACCGTTCTCTCTCTCCTCTATTTGTCCTTATTTTAAATTCTCTGAAATGCTTTTAGTGAATAATTAATGTATGCATAAAATTGTCCAATAATTATGAGTGATATTCCTTACCTGGAGTCAGTCCACCATGGTCACTATTCACATATTGGTTAATACCATATATGTATTAATGAGTTTCGATAATTTTTAAGTTTATGGTTATTTAAAATTTAGTTTTAATATATTTCTTTACTTTTCTCTTTTTTCTAATTTGAGCTACTCCAGTCTGAGCATTTAGTTTATTTCTGGTTTCGTCCTTAATTGATTATATAACTAATGAAGTGCGATGGTTGGAAACGTAAAACAGGTTCCCTGTTCCAAAGTATGCGACAATACTTGTACTACATTTTATTAACTTTTATTTATCATTATTTCGTTTCCTTTCTCTTTTATATGCTACATATTGGGATAGAATTATTAATAATAAGCTAAGATGTAAGTTGTAATTTTTAATTGATTAGTTTCATTAAAATTATTATAAATACTCTTTCTTTCAATTACCCTTTCTTTTATTCATTACAATTATTTATATGCTTCTAAAATTTGGAATAAAAGTTTTGCTTTCCAAAGTTACTTTGATAATTTATAGCAATTTTCATTTCTGTCGGCAATATTTAACTGTTTTCAGCTCAAATGAAACTAAATATTTTTTGCTAGAAATTTTAATTTATATTTTCATTTGATTTTCTACATTGAGTAATAGCTGATAATTATGATTAATTTCGGTTCAATAAGCATCAGAGTATTTAGAATGAAACGTGCAGTGCACTGGTATTCTGTAATGCCTGGCCGTAACGAAAAAAATTGCAACGATGGGCGAAATGCATAACCCGGGATGTTAGTTACGTAACGAAATCGTAAATCCTTCAGATTATTATACAAAAATTACGCAGTTATCTCGATTACTTTTAATAATGATTATTGTTTATTGATTCCATCTGATAACAAATAAAATCTTGTGTACCTGTGGCTTATTTAAATCTATGTCTTCTGTAATAGCTAAACTAAATTATTTCTGACTAATGAAATGAATGTTAATTACATACACACAAACATATAACATACAAACATATAAATATATATATATATGTTTAAGATTATGGCAGCAAAAAATAAAATTTATTTATATGAAAGAAGGAATTTGATCGTAATCTATACATACTCATGGACAAAAAAAATTAGCGCACCAAGAAATAATTGCGGGATCGTAACGAAACTTGGCAAGAAGGTACATGTCGGGGAGATATGCAAATGATCAGAAATGCAGCGTAATTGCGCATTATGTATAGCCTGTAGAGGGTGTTTAATGTCGTACTTCCTGGAGTATAAAACAGGCAACTCAAGCTTGTTTGAGTGTGCTGAATCATTTACAAAGGAAGAGCTGAAGTAGACATGCCATTACGCCGTTTTCGAAGACAATATGAGTAGCTGTCGCAGTTTGAGAGGGGAAGAATCATCGGCATGATGAAAACTGGGCTGTCAGCTAGGCGAGTAGCTCGTCAATTAGGCCGCTCTGATTGTGTTGTGAGGAGGTGTCGGGACCAATGGATCCGAGAGATGTTATTTACTCGAAGACCAGGATCAGGACACCCGCCACAGACCAGTCGTCGAGAAGACCGCCACATCGTAAGAAATGCATGCGTACAGCCAACTGCTTCATCCAGGCTCCGGTAACACCTTCAATAGGGGGGCCTGTGTCTTCTCGAACCATACGAAGGCGCCTGGCTGAAGGACATTTGGGATCGCGGCACCCATTACGTGTGCTGCCATTGACGCTCACCCATCGACGCTTTCGCTTGGAATGAGGCACGCACGAGGAAACTGGATTGCAGCGGAATAGAACCAGGTCGTCTTTAGCGACGAATCCAGATTCAATCTCCGCAGTGATGACAATCTTGTTCGTGTGTTGAGACCCCGTAGTGAACGTTTCAATCCTGCCTTTGCTTTACAGCGTCACACCGCTCCCACAGCTGTGTGATGGTATGGGGTGCCATTGCATAAAATACACGGTCACCCCTAGCATTGATCCGCAGAACCATGACAGCCCATCGGTATTTCCATGACATCCTGCAACCTCATGTGTTGCCACTCATGCAACGGCTCCCAGGAGCCATTTTTCTACAAGACAATGCACAAGACAAGGATGTCACAAGACTGTCTTCGCACTGTTACTGCCCTTCCTTGGCCTGCCTGATCCCCAGATTAGTAAAAGGTATTAAATCAAAAACCCCAGGGTTCAAAAGGTATTAAATCCTCCGTTCTTTTGCGTTTTTCTCTGAAATAAATGATTATTTTTATTTGATCTTCTAGTCATTTACTTATATAAAAGTAGTTATTACGTATGTAAAATTTCGTTTAATTTGGACGACTCCTTCTTGGTGCGCTAATTGTTTTGTCCATGAGAGTATATATATATATATATATATATATATATATATATATATATATGTCTGTATAGACGTGTCTGAAGACGTCTAGAGCAGATTGCCGATCCTGCTTCCACTATTGCTCACTATACAGATCCTCAACCTGGAGATAGAGTCTGGGGTGCAATTTCGTTTGACAGCCGGATCCCTTTGGTCTTCATAAGAATCTCACTTTCAGCACAGTGGTACGTCCTCGACAATCTGAGACTGCTTTGCTACCTTTCCTTTTGCAGTACCCTTGCTTTATTTTTCAGCAAGATAATACAAGACCACATACGGCCCGCGTTAATATGACCTTTCTTACAGCTTGTCAAACACTTCTTCGGCCACTTATATCGCCAGATCTCTCTCCAGTCGAGCATGTCTGGGATTTCATGGGAAGGCAACTGCATCTACCAGGGAATGTTGATGACCGACAGTTTTAGCGAATTTGGCAAGAAATACTGCTAGAGAGCTTCAGGGTACTTTAGCACTGTATGGTACTTTGTGTGGCAGCTTGCATCCAGGCTAGAGGTGGGTCAACACCTTATTGTGCTCGTTATTTTGTAACTGTGTGTAACTCTGAAATAAATCCTTTATTTTTTTTCTGAAATATTAATCGTTTTCTATTCTGTACATAAGTTTGCTATCCGCCAATTTTTGTTTCCTTCTCACAACTACTTCTTTGTGCGTCGTTTTTTTTTTGTTGTTGTTGTTGTTTTTGTTTTAGAGTGTAAGTTTAATGATCTTGCATAATTTATTTTACTGTAACACCGTAATTTATCGCTACCTTTTCCTGTACTGTTAAACGTTAGCTAGATAGCACCATGTGCTCTTTTTGCCTTGGAAGGGAAATTACGAGTAATATGGAGGAGAGGATTTTCTTCATAGAACGATGTAATGTGTTTTTGAATCTGTGTTACATATAGTTATGTTTTATATATTGTCTTGTGTTGCAGATTGTGTCGAGTATTACATATTTGTTCATGTAACCATCCTAGCACTTCCTGAAAAGAAGAATTATTGTTACTATTTTTCCTGAAATAGTAACAATCCTTAAGGGATACATTATTAAATATATGTCTCTATATATCACATGCAGACCTATATGTGCCAATTTGTTACTTCGTTTATACATTATATTGCATATATGTCATGTGAATACAAGTCGTTAAACCAGTAAAATTAATATTCAAATATTTATTAGATATTAAGTTATTTTAATGGTTTTATTTATATTTGTATATAACTTGTTAATACTTTAGAAAATAATATATTTTCGTACACTGAAACCTTAATACAATCAGTACAAAATGTCATTACTTTAAAATTGGTGACAAACAAACAAAACTAGTTTACTGAAACCAAATGTGAATTATGGATATTGATTCTGATTGATATTCTCTAATTATTATGTAAAATTCCATTTCTCTAAAATACGAATGTTCAACAGAATTCAAGTAAAAATGCACCGAAAGATACAATGACATTTTTATTCGTACATCAATTTTTAATTACATAAACATCATGATCATTCTTATAAGTGTAATCACATGTTCAACAGGGGTACATTCTAAATAATTTAGTTATTTGAAAGTTCTACAACAAATGTACACAGAAAGAATGATATTTCACTGAAAAAGGAACGGAATTTTTTTTTTTCAAAGTATAATATTATTTTCTTATAATGTTATTTTCCCTCAAGTTCTTTCCATAATATTATAATATTATATTCAATTCATTTAACTATTCTTTAGTAATCTAATTATAAGCTTTTGAAAACAAAATCTTGAATTAAAAATTATTTTTCATAAAGCTGCTGATTCCTTCAGTTGATATTTATATCTAACTTTTCTTGATATTAAAATGCTCCTTACATAAAAAAAAATCACTCATAATTTTCAGTTTCTTCTTAAAAAATTTTTTTGAAATTAGTGATGTGTTAAATGTGAATGTGTTTTTCTAAAATAAATTACATTTCAAATTATCTCATTATAATTTACGTTTTTTTTTTTTTTTTTTTTTCCGAAATAAAAATTGTAAATTCAAATAACTTTAATTTCGATATTTACCTTAACTTTGAAAGTAAAAATATATGATTATAATATTTATTATTGATATCTCAACACTTGAATACTATCTGGAGGTCACTAAAATCATTTTAAAATTTCAGATTGTGCGTTTCAAATTTTATGGAGATGGGTTTTGAACTTTAACTATGAAAAGAAGATTTTTTGTACAGTGTATGATATGAAACTCATCGACACTTGGGAAGGATTAGACAAGAAGTATCTAAAACGTTTATTTTTTTTCCTAAGCTACGATCACTACCATTTTCCAAAAAGATTCGAGGTGATTTATTAAAGCATATTTTTCATATAACTTTATTAAAGTAATCTCCAAATCTGCGTTTGAAATAACGATATCTTCAAAAACACACATATAAATTAGACTAAAACATTTCAAATTAGAAATACATAAATGTTGTACATGAAACAAGACCAATATCGAATGTTTTCGTAAAACAATAAAACAATGTCCACGTCTTACGCAGGAAATCTCACATTTCTGTTTCTGCGAGGGGCTGTTGAACAAGTTGCAAAGGAAATTCTTCCACGCGTGGCTGTATTCTAAGAAAGAAAAAATATGCTTAAAATGTCACTAAGCACTTAATACCATAAACGTACGATGATTTGTTATATTTGAGTATTGAAGGAATGACATTTGAATTCTTTTTAAGGAAGCAGATTCAAGACTGATAAAGTCTTGAATCTGCTTCATTTTAATTTCTTTTTCCTGTAACTGCATCGACATTGATACAAATAAAATATACTCTGACAGTTTAAAACATATTTTATTTGTATCAATGTCAATGCAGTTACAGTAAAAAGAAAGCTACAAATATTTTAAGCATTTATTCCAATGCACTTCTATTAGGCATGTTCCAAAAAAAAAATTTCATTTCAATTATTATCATAATACTATCCGATGAGATCTCGTTGTTACGTATAAGTATACATTTTAACAACACTAATCATATCCACATTAATCTTTCTTCCATCATTTCTTACTATTTATTCTGGCATTCAATATATAGAGTGATGGATGATTCAATAGAAATAAGGGAATATCTGAAGCTATGATTTCTGTAAAACTAATAAAGAGTATAACATTTCTATCCTCAAGAAATATTACAGAAACAATTTTCGTTGAAAGGCTCAACAGGTATTACCAAATAATTATATTTATTTTCTGAGTGAAAATTAATTTATTAGGCGTTTAAAAAACTAATTTTCTCACCTCCTAGGTCCAGGAAGATATCCTTGTAAGCAGATGCAGCAGTACAAGAGGAGACTCCCAACAATAAGAAATACAAAGCCGCTGATTAGTACCATATAGTACATATCTAGGGAGAAAATGATGTGTTAAGTTAGCATTTAAATGCAAACTACTTTTAAAAAGCATAGTGTTACGTGTAATAATTTATACCACATAATTCTACAAACCTATAGTTCTGTTTTATCATATGTTATACCTAAATAATTCGTATTTGTATTATTTAAGGCTACACAAATCACATTGAATCCTAAACTCATAGTTTGTTTTGTTTAGTTTTTTTGAAAGTTCTATGAACGGAATCAGCATATTGCATGGTTTTTTTTTCTTTTCATATTGAATTTTCAGACATTTTTTTTTTTGTTTTATTCCGAAAATTGCTTAATTTATTTCTTTCTTTCAAGGCCAGGTAAGTTGAAATGGAAAATTTACTTTTTATAATCAATTACGGAAATTGTTCAGAGGTCTATTTACACTGAAATGCTATTCAGGAAGTTATAGCAGAATACATCATGAATCTCTTCTTTCTGAACTTTTGATAATACTTTAGAAATATTTAAACTAATCTTTGACAATTATTCTCAAAATTAATACTTATTTATTCCTGTAACTTATAAACATTACAAAGTAATATGTGTAAATATCAATATTTAATAATATTTCACGCAAGAGAGAGAGACACAGAAGAAAATATCAAAAGTAGAGCAAAGACTTTCATTATTAAGAAGATAATCACTATTAATACTTTTAAGAATGTTATAATATATCCGTTTACAATAAGACAATCATTGTACAATCCTTTGTAATAAGACTATGAATATTTATAAGAATATAATTATAAAAATTAGTACATATATTGCTAAAAACAATCATAACCAAAAAGAAAATATCTATTATAATAATAGTTATGATTTTGAACGTCTTTTTTATTTCTATTGATTGAGAAGATTCTACATATGAAAATTACTTTATAATTTTGAGCAGAATAATTTGAATCTATTGTGATTGAAAAACGTAATTCATTTTATTTGAATTGTTTTTAATAAAATTTCATTAAAATTGATGGTAAATATAAAAAGGGACAAAATGTATGCGACATTTGGTTTGGTTTCGTTTTATAAACATTGCACTAGAAGCAGCAAGAAGGCTTTTGGCAACGAACCTCGTAATTTTTGACTAACATCAAGAGACGAGGACAACAACGGATCTGAAGCCCCCTTTCATAACTTCCACACCACACCAACGGGAGGACTTTAAGCCCGACGGATTTCACGTGCATCAGTCCCTGATACACGGCTGGTCTGAAATGGCATCAAGACTCGAAATCACGATAGCCACCAGTAGCGAGTCCGATATCTTAACCACTAGGGTGCCTCGCCCCCAAGATGTATGACAATGAGGAATACCTTTTTATTGTGTAGCTAATCTATACTTAAATTTTTTGAATGAAACCATAAAAAAATGAATTTCAATTTTTACAGATATGTGGATGACATAAATAAGCCATTTTTAACTATAAAAATGTTCTAAAGGTAAAACTAGTATTTAATCATATCCTAAACACTTAATATTAAATAAAACAAAAAGTAAAAATTAATTTTTCAGGTATAAAACTCGAAATAAGTGATAGCAAAATATTCAGCAAATTATTAGTTAAAATATTATTTTATATTTCAATTTATTAAATTTCCTGTCTGGAACGATTATATGTATAGAACATCATCCATAGCAACATGACTGTATATTATATACATAGTTTTATATGCAGATTTCAATCAAAATTAGGAACTTTCATCAACTCATTGAAAACTATGTGTTGTATATTTACCTATTTTCTTAATTACATTTAAATCATGATTGTAGTGAAAGTGATTAATTATTAATTTGTTTAAATTCAGTTAAATATTCAATCGACATTTTACTATAAAATTTTGATTTCAATATAATCTTGTTAAAAAACGGTACTCATTACTAGGGAATTTAACAATTTAATATAGTTATTTTCCAATTATTGAAGGATATATATGTATATGTATATGTATATATACTCTTTCTCTATACATACATATATACATGCATATGTATGTATATACATATATACATACATACATATGTATATATGCTTATGTATAATATTATATTCAGTATATATGTAATATATATACATATATACATGCCAATTAATAATTATGCCATATAACACTACATACATACATACATGTACTACACTACATACATACACATACTTGCATTAATACGTACTATTACATGAAGTATATATATATAATACATACATACAATACATGCATGCATATATGGCTTTGTATATGTATATATATACTCTTCTCCTATATCTCTTATATGTATATGTATACATGTATATTCATTTACATACATGCATGCTTTCATATATAATGTATGTATGTATATTCTCTGCATACACATATATATACTTACCTCTTGTGCTATAGCTAAATTCAATGTTTTAACATTAAAAGCCAATAAATTGATCAAAGAGACGTTAGAACAATAATCAGAATATTTATTACTTGATTGCTAATATAACGACAATTGTAAATGCTCCCCCGGACAAAGCCTTAACTATTTTAACTAATCTACTAGTAATAATCTAATTGACTCTTACCCCTAAGACTATCCTGACTTCAAGCATACATTAACCAGTCGATAACTTGTAACAATTCTCGACTCCAACTTCCACTCCGACTCTGGAACAATTTCTGAACACTGGAATCACTCAACCTCAACTTCTCGAACCACTCAACCCCTACTTCAACGTCTCTATTGCGACTCTCAGTCTGAGTTTATATATTTCCTAACTCTCCTGCTGCACTTCATTTCTAATTGCTTTACATTATCATGTTTCATTTTTGGTTCGGCAAAGGTTGTTTAGCAAAAGCAATAAATCTTAATTGAAACTCTCCAAGGTTTGTGAAGAGAAATCGCGAATAGCCCAACGTCACAGTATATCAATGAATGGATAAGTTAGTCAGTAAATCTATCATTGTACAGAATTCCGCATCATCCATGAAGTACTGTGTAGTGCGATGTGTTCCCATTTTTTTTACATGGCGAGTCCCCACTAGGCCTAAACCATGTAAAAATTGCCAACATAAAAATAAAAATACATTTTTTAAATTATATTTTATTTTTTAAACCTATTGTACCATATTTTTGTATTACATTTCTATTGTCTTTATTTTTTATGCATGATAATTTGTGAGAATGACAACTACATTTTTACATTTTATTATATTAAATTATTTACCTTAATTATTACATTCATTATTATTTATCTTATTGTAATTTTAGAAATAGTTAAATGTAAGAAAAATATGAAATAATAAGCCTACATTTCCAAAACTTCTCTGTAGACAACTTGCTTCGTTCGTTTTCTTGTTGAAGGATGATTAGGTTTTCACGTGGAACTAAGTCTTGAACATGCCACATTGTTAAAATTGACCATGGGAAAAACAGTCACGTTGTAAATCTACACTAGTCAATTTTAAACTCTGCCCTTGTACTTTATTGATAGTCATCGCAAAGTAAACTCTAAATGGAAACTGCAAACGCTTAAATTCAAAATGATAATTTGATGGAATTAATGGTATTCTTGGATTGAATACATTTTCACCCTCATACTTTCCTGTAAAAATAGTAGCTTCTATAACGTTTTTCCTTAGAGGTTTCACTTTGAGTCTGGTGCCGTTACATAATTTAAGAGAATTTAAATTACGCAACAACATTATTGGCGTACCAATCTGTAGATAAAGAATATGAGGCAGTATACCTGGTGAATTGAGTGTGTGCAAAACCTCCACAGGATAATGAACAGTATCTTCTACCTCTATGACTGTACCTATAGACTCATGCTTTATCTGTTCAGTTTTTAGTTTCTCTAGCATAAATTTGTTAATTTTATCTACTGATTCATTTGTCTGATTCTGAATTGCTCTTTCTTTCAACCACAATAAGCTACCTAGTGTGGCATATTTAATATTTGTGTATATTCTATCAGTCAAAGTAATCAAAACTCTCCTATAGTATGACATAGGTTATTCGGAATAGGTTGTTCCTTCTTGATCTGTATTGTTTCCGTTACATATTTCAATCAATAGTTCGGAAATTTCCTTCGCGCTCAAGTCATTTTGAAAAGAGACCCTCGTATTAACTTTCAAGGATAAGACTCTTATATCAGGTTATGAAATTGAAGATTTCAAACAGGCCTTAAATTCATCTGCGCGTGTCCCTCGTGGTACGACAGGTAAAATTTGTCTAAAATCACCAGCTAAAAGAACAGCAACCGACTCATAATTCGATTACTTCCTCTGATGTCTTGTAGTGTCCGGGTGAGAGCTTCAACTCCTTTCTTGTGGGCCATAGTACACTCGTTCCATACTATAATTTTTGTTTCTCTGAGTACGTGCGCTATGTCAATTTGTTTGGATATGTTACAATTGGTATTGGTAGAATCAAATCGAGAGGTAGTTTGAAAGTGGAGTGCGTCGTCTTGCCTCCATCAATAAACGTTGCTGCAATCCCTAACGGAGCTACAGATATAGCGATATTTTTTCCACTCCTATAGCAATATATATAGCGGTATTTTTTTGCAAGCAGATGATTGATCAAGAATGTTTTCCCAGTTCCACCAGGAGCACCGAGAAAGAATAACTTCCCGAAATTAGAATCAACACTGTTCAAAACATCATCATAAACTTTCTTTTGATCATGATTAAATTTCGAAACACCTACAGAGACTACTTGGATCAACCGAGATACTTCATAAGGTAGTTCACTCATATAACAGGTCAATTGAAAAGTCCCCGGCCTACCATAGTAAAAGACATTTTTTTTGGCAAAATTAGTTTTTTTTTAATTCAACATAATTCCCTTCAAGGGTGATACACTGATTATAGCGACCCTCCAACTTTTCGATACCATTTTTTTAGTACGATTTATCCTTTGCTTCAAAATAGGCCTCAGTTTCGGCGATCACCTCTTCATTCAACGAAAATTTCTTCCCAGCGAGCATTCTTTTGAGATCTGAGAACAGGAAATAGTCGCTGGGGGCCAGATCTGGAGAATACGGTGGATGAGGAAGCAATTCGAAGCCCAATTCAAGGATTTTTGCCATCGTTTTCACTGACTTGTGACACGGTGCATTGTCTTGGTAAAGCAGCACTTCCTTTTTCTTCAAATGCGGCCGTTTTTCGGCAATTTCGTCCTTCAAACGGTCCATTAGTAATAGTCGGTGTTGATGATCCTTCCTTTTTCAAGATAGTCAATGAAAACTATTCCATGCGCATCCCAAAATACAGACGCCATTACCTTGCCAGCCGACTGTTGCGTTTTCCCACGCTTTGGAGCGGGTTCATCGTGTGCAGTCCACTCGGATGACTGTCGATTAGACTTCGGAGTGAAATGATGGAGCCATGTTTCATCCATTGTCACATATCGACGCAAAAACTCGGGTTTATTACGCTTGATCATCTGTAAACACTGCTCCGAATCATCAACTCGTCGTTGTTTTTGGTCAAAAGGGAGCTCGCACGGCACCCACATTGCACAGAGCTTTCTCATACCCAAATATTCGTGAATGATATGATGTACACGTTCAGTTGATATCTTTAGAGTATCTGCTATTTCATTCAATTTCAATTTACGGTCATTCAAAATCATTTTGTGGATTTTTTTAATGTTTTCGTCGGTAACAACCTCTTTTGGGCGTCCACTGCGTTCACCGTCTTCGGTGCTCATTTCACCACGTCTAAACTTAGCATACCAATCCTTGATGGTTGATTTTCCTGGGGCAGTGTCCGGAAACTCGGCATCAAGCCAAGTGTTTGCTTCAACTGTATTTTTTCCCTTCAAAAAGCAATATTTTATCAACACGCGAAATTCCTTTTTATCCATTTTTTTCACAGTAACAAAAGTTGCTTCACTCAAAATGCTATAATTCACAAACTAATGATCCGACAGCTGTCAAATTTATACACGCATCTTTTGAGGATTAGGGCTAACTAAAAAACATATCAGGACTGCTTATGTATTGTCCTGCCTCATATCTAGAAATCTCATCCAAATTTTCTACGGTAAACGCTGCTTGATCAGAACCTTTATTTACGTACTTGCAGATGTATTTAATAGATTTAACCGAATTGCAATATTCATCATTTATATGAGCGTTAAAAGTTCGTGACAAAACAGGGTTACATGGTACCACCTATTGATTGCTAATATCATTTCCGTTAATCTTGATAGCCATTCCATCATCTTCTGGAGACTGCCTTCGATACTGAGGATATCCATCTTCTCCTGTTTGAGTTTTTTTAAAAAAAGGCCTTGGGTATATTTTGGTGCTAACACCAGCTATCACGCACGGTAAACTGTAGTTGAAGACTACACACGGACCATGATTCATCGTTAATTTAATAATTTCATGTAGAATTGGATCCTGATCGGGGTCAGATAATTCCGCACTTATAACTTTATCAATAGAGTCAGGTCTTATTTTTTTCTTTCAACCAGAGAAGAATATGACATGGGGAAGTCCACACTTCTGCCATTCCACCGTATATATGTTACAACTTTTTCTCAGAAGATTCATCATGTGCTTAGCTTTCAAGAGAAATACCCTTGCAATGTCATCATGTCCATCATAAAATTTTTGCCCTTGCTTTAACTCTTTCGCTACCTGAGGGAGAAAAAAGAAGTGCTTCTCTAGGCCGCGGCTTCTTAACGCTGAGTGACACGCTGTGCCCAGACGATTTTGGATATTAAGCCTAATTCATAAAAAAAATTTCTCTAAAATCGGTATTCATTTGAATATTTTGGGATTTAGATATATTATTTAAAAACATTAAACTTAATATATGCTAAAGAAAAAATAATCTAAAATTATATGTTTTATACATAAAATTATTACATAAAAATCATATCTTTTAAGAAAATACAAAATATACTTACATTTGATACATAAATTTTATGGTGTAATGATGTACCATTTCATGGAATATATAGATATATAAGATAAATCTTATTTTGCTGTATGATATATTTATAAAAAAAATTTAATACATAGTCCAACGTCATATGTCTTGCACACATATTCTGACGCTTCACGCAAGATTTTGAGCAAAGGGAACATCTTAGTCCTTTCCCCCCCTTTTTTTTTACTTCAATGTCTATGTACAGATTTGGATTATTTTCGCTAACATTACTGTCAGATTCATTCATTATTTAGCAAATATCAGTATCAGATAAATACTTTCTTTTCGTCATGACTGTCGCTACAAATAAAAACCGACCCAATGAAACGAACAGCTGAGAACATCCGCTACCAAAAGCCCTAACCCCTATAAATGGCCATCAATTATCCTTCGAACTTCTTAGAAGCAAGAAGAAAGAAAAAAGTAAACTGAAAGCAAGTGCATACTTTAAATCATGTCATTACATTTAAAGAACCGCGCCTCTATATGTGTTTTAACAATAACCCCCTCCTCCTCCTGATACCCAGAAGTGAAACCCAAGCCCATATAACTAAGGTCAATATTCCAAATAACCAATCTATATAGATTTCGCGGTAATGTAATACCATCTAGTACTATTAAATAAAATCAAATGAAACGTTCTCTTTAAGCGTATCACTATTGATAAGCTGGTGTGCAGAAGACATTCCGGAGCTATTGTGATACGCTGGGCACAGGAGAGCCACCGCGAGCGTATCAAATGTGATACACTGGTAGTGAACGGGTTAAGAGATATTTCATTTCCGACCATTTAGGATTACAAGTGAATGTAATAAGTAAGTCGGGATTTCCAAAATGTCTTATGTATGTCATAACGTCCTGCGTTCGTTCATGCAAGTAGCGAGGTCCTCCATTAAACGAAGACAGCAACACAACTATTTTACCTATTTCTGAAGACCGTGTATCTTTTTCTGCCATAGCGTCTTTTAAGTGGACATATTTCTCACTCGTAATTTTTTTCTTATTTCGGATTTATTCAAAAAGTACGAAATATATGAAAATATGCTAGCGATGCAATATATTAAAATTTGAATTTAATATTTTAAATATTCGAAGATATATTTGTACGTATTTATGGTAAATAAGTTTTAACTGCATATGCATCACACATAAATATTTTTCATCGTAATATTAAATGCAGATTTTCAGGGTAGCTCCTGTAAAATTTACAGTTGTTTATTGTTAAGATTACGAAAAATATCCGGATTTTAATTACCTGTACTTCAGTTAACTTCTAAAAGAAGATAAATTATGAGGTATTTTACACATATGGATATATTTTAAATTTGAATTTTCAAAAATTTAGTAATCAAATGTATCTGTACAAATGTACAGTTGACACTTATGTATTTTGACAAATATAAATGTGTACAGACGCTTTTAATTACTAATTACTCTAAAAATCAAGTTTGAAAAATATGGATTTGAGGGAAAACCCTCATTCATCTTCTCATTGAAGGAAAAATGTAGATCAGGTATTTAAAATTTAGATGTATTTCGGAACTCAACAGTACTAAACTAGGGATCATATGTAAGCTGCCCTGAATACCTGGCTTTGAAATTATGAAGAAAAAAATAATACATTTTAATTTTTTTAATCAATAAATTTTTCCATGAAAAGTTATACAGATACTTGTAAGTTATTCATTTGTAATAGTTGAAAAGTTTAAAATGTTTCTAATTTAGACGCGCTCGTTTCTTTTAACAAAAAAAAATTATTAATTTTTACACCTTATAATAAAATAAATATTATTTTAAGAACTAAAAGTAGTGATTAAAGCAACACAAAAGAGACAATAGAATATATTCATTACTTTTTACATTCTTTGAATTTAAACAAATATATATATCGTATATATTTAGAAATATACGAAGAAATGTATTGATATGTTATAAAAACTGAATTCTATATGATACTTTTAATATGAGTAAAAAAAACGGGAATTTTTACCAAGCAAAGTAGACTCAGAAAACGTAATTTATTTAATTAGATAAAATAGCACATTTCTCTCCCCACCAGGTTTATTAAAACTTCAAATTAATAATTACTAAAAATGAGAATAAAACCTTTTTTTTTTATGTGATGAAACTTCAAACAAGCTTTTGGATTGATTTAAATAATATTGATATTTTGAGAAAGCTAGGTTAAATAATTTATTTAATTCAAAACTAATGAAAACTCAAACCAAGCTGACATACACACACTTACTGATACCCAGTACACTTATGGATAGGAAATAAATAAATTCTTAATCTCTCCCTCTTGAACGAATGTCCCAATCTTAAGGATAAGAGCGAGATTCCGTAATGAGCCATAAAAAACGCCTCAGACGAACTTGAAATAATCACGTGAAAGCAAAAATATACGTCTTTACTGCTTTCGTCCGTCGAGTTCACAGCGACATGAAATCATTCGTTTGGAACGTTTTTGAATTATCTCCAACATGACGAGATTTTAAATGCTCAACGCTAGAGGGTTAAACATAGAAAACCAGTTTCTGATCTATATCCTGATTCTCAGACCTACCTTTATCTACAACTGTCCGGTTTGGGGGTAACCCATAGTGCACTTTGTGCGGATCGAGGGGTTGGTCTCTCGAAATATGTCCGGTTTGGGGATTCACTGCCAAAAATTTCGTTAATAAATTAGAAAAAGCACAAAACATTATTAGCAGATAAATTTTAAACACGAGATGGTTCACGAGAAAAGCAGATATCTACACATATCTAAATTTTCTAAATACGAAACATACCATTCAAAAAAGTTCTTTAATATTCTGATGAACATCAACAAGAACGCCCAGGTTTTTAATTATTATCCAGATCCAAACAATAAAAGACCAAAAAGTATTCCTTTAAAATTGTAAAAAATCTTTTTTTTCACCAAAAAATTCTCACACAAACACAGAAAACCCACCATTTCAGTTAACTACGGATTAATCATACCACGCTCTCTCATCACCACATCTTCCACACAGATTAAACTGAAATTTACTCGCTTCCTTACACTGACACGATAGGCAGCTGTCCCATTAGACGGCTGCTAAAATTACCGACATATTCTTAGTTTTTCTAGTAAAATTCTTAATTTCAGACTTCAAACTCCCATTTTTAAATACTCTTAGGTCTTTTTCGTTCATCCCAAGTAAGTTATTTTTTTCCCTAAGTTTCCACTTTCTATAATAATTATTTTAAATATAACTTTAAAAAAGCATTTAAATGAAACAGTTCTGGGCTAGAAAAAGTCGATGTTCAGTCTCCTACAACAATAGACAGATACAGAGATTAAGAGGTGGATGACTAAGACAGACCATATATATATATATATATATATTTCGTCAACTTAGTTTTAGTTAATTGCATTTGAGTTTGCCTGAAATTGGTGGCATAATTATTATAACTCTTTTTTAAGTTAAATTTATTAATAGGAGTCAAAATACTTAAGATGATTTTTAAAGATTACTTTCGTATATTTAAGTCTAAATGAATATATTTTTTCTTTGCTGTTTTTCTTCATTTATTCGGTTGAATTTTTGATTTGATATTGTTCTTCTAATTAGTTTTTCGTTTTATACCATCTCGAATTAATGTAATTTATGTAATTGTGATAATTAGATCTATTACACTGGAAAAAATACACATTATTCCATTTCAAAATATGGAGCAGTATTAATCAAAATACATTTAGTTTTCTTCTTTTTCGCTTTTCTCTTACTTTGTTATGATTTAAATTTTTTTTTCTTAACAGTATCTAATTATTATTTGGATTTCTTGGTGCATTAACTTAATAAATTTTTTGAATATTTAAAAATAAATTTTTGGTCTACTTTCATAATAATTTTTTATTGAATAATACTTGTAATTAGATTTTTGGTAATCTTTTTGATTGTGAGCTTTTTCTTTTCTTTAGTTTTGGTTCTAAATAATTTTAAAATGTCTTAGTGGTTATAATATGTACTTTACAGGATTTTGTTTACACTCACATAAACACAGATATTTTTTGTTTTATTATAGTAGATATGTTTGGGTAATAGTGAACGCGGTGATGGAATTCGAAAACAATTTTTATACTTACTGAAAAGTGAGACAAGGAGACTGTAACCCATACTGTCCCTTCTATTTCAAAACAATGTCTTGAGCTAAATGTAAGAAGAACACAGTTTTTAGCAGGCATTCGGCTTATTGGAATAAACTTACATTTTTATACTACATAAATATTTCATTGAAATTGTTAAAGTGTGAAGAAATCAAATTTAAAAAACATAGGCAGACAAAATTTTCTTCACATTTTGATGTGTGCCATGGTAATATCGAGAGTTAATAGGAGGCTTTTTCAAAGAGCTATGAACTTCAAATGAAATAAAAACATCTATAAGGTGTTTTAAAACGCGATTTAACTAAAATTAACATGTTAAATCATTTGAAATGATTAAAATTTTATTCGTTTGTTCCTTAATGGAAATGAATATACTTTTAACGTGAAATAATGTCTAATAAACGCAGTTTTGAATGAGTTTAGCTTACGATAAAATTACGAGGCGAAAAAAATTAAATTAAGCTTCAAATTTAAAATTTTCAGTCGGTACACTAGAATATTATTTTTACCATTCTTTTATCTGTATTAGAAATATTCTTAATAGTAACACACCTTCAGAAAATTTATATGCATTGCACTTTATTCTTCAGATGGGTATGTCATGTTATTCTATTCATATGATCGAAAAAAAAATTGATTACCAAATGCAGTTTAATTTTCCAAATTCTGTATCCTAACTATAAATATTTTAGTGCCTAAAATAGCCAGGAAATAGACTATAAATAAATATGACTTGTAGTTTTTTTTTATTTTAAATAAGAATCTGGAAACGTATAAGAAACTCTACCAGAGCAATTGTAAAATATTTCAGTTAATGCTTTAGCAATAACATTCTTAAAAAGTTTACAAAAGATAAAACCTGAATTGTATAACATTCATTTTTTCTTTACTTTAATACAATTAAATACAGAATTTTAAGCCAGTGATATAGCTCCGTTTTGAATATGAAAATTTCTTCCAAAAAGATATTTTAAAAGAAATAATTTATAAATATTTTAGAAATAAACTTATTTATTTATTTATGATTAATTGATTAGATTTATTATAACTTCGCACAAGAAGCAACTTTTGAACTGTTTTTGATGGACCTTGCAATATTGAACCCAGGTGAAGTTACGAGCAAAACATTTGAGATGGAACCACTTTAACGGGAGGAATTTGAGCCTCGTGCATCATTCCCGGTTACAAGGCGATGTTTTAGAGACACCAAGGTTCAAATTCACAACTAGATGAAAATATTGCCAGCAGCAAGTCCACGACAATAACCTCTAGGCTACCGTTGCTACATTTCATTACGAATCGTATATAAAATGAATTATCGATCTTTTTCGAACTAAAGGAAGGAGAGGGAGTACACCCCCACTTTTTCCGAGGCATTTAAGGAAATTTAATAGATTACTCCAAAGTTAGGATTATGAATTGCGGAGTAAAATGAAGATTCTCTAGATACAGAACTAAAACCCTTTTCCGTTAAAGAACCAACAGTACATAAAATGAACATTTTTTTTAGCTGTCAATGGAATTTTCACCTTTATAGGTATTATCTGCCACATAACACTTTTACCTACATTTTTTTACAAGAAAGTTGGAAGAATATAATATGACATGGAATGCAGATATCCCGTATTACATTCCATGAAAAAGAAAAAAAAAGTTCGAGCAATGGAAAAACGAGCTGATAAACTTACCAGAGTTTGAAGTACAAAGTAATCAAAAGGCCAGGAACACAAGGTATTGATATGGAACCTCAGTCAAATGACGTTGGACGACACCTGAATTAGCTCCTCCCTCTCTAAATTTCCACACCGTACTGACAGGAGTAATTGGAACCTGGAACAGATTTAACGTGCATCAGCCCAACCACCAATATGTATATTGAGAGAAACTTATGAAAAATTTCCTCTTTTGGAAATATCCAATACATGAACACATTTTCCCATAAACGGCTTTTGTTTAATAACAGTGTTCTCGAATGTTTTTCTTGTCATGTATCTTACACTGCACATCACATTTTATTTGAATGTTCACTATTCGGTCATCATTGCCATATACGTTTTCATTCATCTGTTTTAAACTTGACACACTTGGAGGGGAAAACCTCCCACATTAACTTACTCGCCTTTTCAAGAAAAATCTATATTACGGCATTAAATTTCAAATTTAGCATTTTTAAAACTCTATTTTTTATCAGCCATTGTAGGTTATCTCTAAAATGAAACAATTAGAATATTTTAAGCAAATGTATTGCTCAGCATAGACTGAACTGGCTTTTGGGCTATCATGCCCTACAGTCACTCTCACACAAAACGAAACTCTAATGGAGATAATTCAGAAGTAAACCTGACCAAAAGGATACTACATAAACTTATATATGCTCCTTTAAATTTTTTTTGTCTAAAGCCTTCGCTATCAACATTTTTGGAAATAGGCAAATTTAGAACTCTAACATATTTTGAGCGAAACATTTATAACACAATATGAGATTTAAAGCAGGGGAGGTCAACATATGATGCAATTAAGGATGCAATGATAAAATCTCCTGTCCATTCGTGTTTCAAAGTGTTACATTTATGAAAAAAGTATTAAAATACTGATATCGATTGAGCCAAACATATTTATTTAAAAAATAACTTAAAATTACAAAATTTTAAAATATTTTTCAAATATAATGCGACAAGGGATCTCAGAATATCTCAATAATATTGCAACAATTCTGAAGTAAAATATTGAATATTTCATCTTCTTTGTTTAAGATGATCTAATGTTTCTTTTTTTAAAAAAAAATTAATCATCGTTGAAAATCTTGCCACGCAAAAAAAAAAGAAGAAAAGAAAATCGTAGAAAAATATATTACGCTTAGCTTTTGTTTATCCCGGGTATTCAGCTTTAACAAAGATCCCGAAAAATTGTGAATGAACCCATATTTCTCAATTACAATCCCATATAAAATCTTTATTATATTGTACTGACTTATTTTTTTCAACAGTTATTAATTGTGCATTTGATTTTCGTTGCGAACGAATTCACTTAGAAGCGAGCAATAATTTCAACCTTCTGGACGAAAAATTTAAATTCACACGTTTCGAAGCTCTCTTTCTGTGTATGTTGCATTGAAAAAGTGCGCGTAATGAGTGTCGGGGAAGTGGCGTGAGGAAAAATATGGGAGGGGTTAAAATCTAACTTGTGTTAACATTAGGAAAGAACAGTAACATTCAAGTACACAAAATGACAAACTCATGTTTTAAAACATAAAAATATCGTTATTGTATTACTAGTGTTAGGCAGCATTTCTAAGATAATATACTGTTTAATATATTAAGCTGTAAGGTTTAAATGTGTTCTAATAAGAAATAGTTTTGAATTTTTCACTTAATCTCTATTTCAGGATTTATTACAAAGTAAATTTTAAATATTTAATGATTAAAATCAAAATCATTAGTATTAAAGTTGAATTAATTTAATGCCCGTAATATGCGTCATGGGAGTGCTGTGATTAAAAACTGGGGATTATGTTCAATTTTTAATTTCTGTTAACATTCAGGGGAGGCTTTGAGTTGCATTCAAATACTCAAAATAACAAGCTCTGCTTGTAAAATATTTTGATATCATTATTGCATTGATGATGTTTGGATGTATTAAATGGCAATACACTTTTTAATAAAAACTTTATGTTTTCATTAAATTCCAACATGAAATAATTTTAAAGTTTTCACATAATCGCTATTTCAGGATTTATTATGAAGTATAATTTAAATATTTACTACTTCGATTCCACATCATTAGCATAAAGTTAAAATAATGTAGTGCTTGTAATATGCGTCACAGATGTTACGCGATTAGAAACTTGAGATGTTAAATTCCAGTTTCTGTTAATATTAATTTGAGAACTGCTGCATTCAAATACTCAAAATAAAGAGATTGTTAAAAGAAAATAAATCACAAAAAGAGGAGTACAGAACTGTTTTGTCTGTAAAAGTACCATATTATCAAGGCTTCAAATATCGTTAAATCTGCACGTATGATACGCGTTTAATGAAGGTCTTTAGAGTGGTACACAGTTAAATTACGACATTATGAAACATTTTACTAATTATTAATACGATGCTTTCAAATACACTCTATAACAAAAAAAAAAAAAAGAAAGAAAGAAACGGCACACCAAGAAAGAGTAGTCCGATGAAAGCAAAATTTTATGGACAGGAAATTATGTACAAATTATAAAATGATTGAAATTTCTGAAAAATTGAATTATTTATTTCCGAGTTACATAGTTACAAAATAACGAGCTCAATAAGGTGTCGACACATTTTTAGCCTGGATGCAAGGTGCCACATGACGTGGCATAGAGTGATAAGGCACTTCGAAGGTCTCCTGCGATATTTCATGCCAAATTTCCTCCAATTGTGGACTAAGTCATCAACATTCCCTGGTAAAAACAGTCGCCTTCTTATCATATCCCAGACATGATAGACTGGAAAGAGATTTGGAGATCTGTATGGCCTAGGATGTGTTTGAGAAGCTGTAAGAATTCGCAGCAATACGTTCCGTATATGGTAGGGCATTACCTTGCTGAAAAATAAGGCCAGGGTAGTGCAAAAGGAACGGTAGCAAAATTAGTTTCAGAATGTCGTCGACGTACTACTGTGCTGTAAGTGTGTCAAAGGGGTACGGCTACCAAGGAAGAGGGCAAAAGTTTTAACGAACTTTTTTAAAAAAAAAACACCAAAGAATAACTTTTTTTAAAATAACTTCAAAGTAACTTTAATTTATTAGTTGAGAAAATCCAAAAAGATATGCAAAATTTTTAAATTCGTTTAAATAATTATAAAAGGGTAAATGTCATTCATTACAATAACAAAAGCCAAAGAAACATATACATCATTTTCAGATAGTAACAGCAAATTCGCATTGTTGCATTTCCATAATGTCCAATCCAACACGTAAAAGTTGGTGGACGGTTGTCCGAGCGTGAGGATATAAAAAGGAGATTTCTGAAGTTATGTTTATGAAAATATGAGAATATGAATGTGGGAAAGTGATATGAAAGGTATGTGAGAATGAATATGAAATGAATAAAGCCAACATGTAATTTCCTTTATATTGCTTTCCTAATAAATGATTTCTGATATGTTTTAGTCAGCATTTTTATGGAAATATTTACTGTCATTTCCCTCATGGTTATGGGCTTTTATTTTTGAAGAACATCAAGTTTTAATTTATAGATGAGTTAACGATACTGGAGCCTTATCAACAAGTCGAACGAAAAGCTGAAACTCCAGCTATTTGCATTTCCGAAGTTGAGTGGCTTCAATTATCTCGAGCATGAAAATTTTAAATTTAAGTTCAGCTCAGTGTCTGAGGATACTGGGATTAGGTTCCGTGAGAGACTCATCCCTTACTGGAAATTGCAGGAGAAAATGTGAATCAAGCATTAAAATAAATTTACGTAACTACCATGAAAATATGAGAATGTGTGAATATGTGGAAATATGAGAAAGATATACGAAAATGAGTGTGAAATAAGTTTAACTAACATATAATTGTTTTCTTCCTCATTAATTTATGTACAAATAACCATATTTTTATTAATAAATTTGCCATTGTTTCCTTTATACATGAATCTGTATTTTGTGAGTTATTTTTTTTTAAATCGGTGTTTATAAATTTCAGAAGTATTGTCAGATATTCAATTTGAAAGATAATAGTGATTTTGAATATATATATAAGAATCTTCATTTGCATTACAGTAATTTAATTTAAAGAAACATAATGTAAAAGATAGCAGGACTTTAGTCAACTTGAATAAACTGATATTGCCAAATTTGAGCCTATTGTGACATGAAAATTAACAGTGAGATATACCAACTCAGCTAACGTCCTCCTTAAAGAGCTGTACTCATATATTACAATTCCAACCAAATGGCATTGATTGAAATAACTTCAACTTGAAACTAGCATGAAGAAAATGCAATGAAATTATTTTCAAAAGAGTAAATAATTTATAACAAAGTGCTAATCAAACAAATCCTTATCAACCTTGACTTGTACTGAAATTTTAAAAAAACATTTTGGGAAATATATAGCATGTAATTAGAGTCTATTCCAACTTAATAAGAAAATGTCGTTCAGAAATTAAGATTATAAAATATTTGTAAAAATTTATTATATGTGTGTACTTTTATTGAAGAATTAAAGGAAGGAATAAAAAGGAAAGAAAAAAATAAACTATAATAAATATTCTTCTAAACATTCCACAAATTAAATTAGATGACGTTTAAAGATTTTTTTCAATGAAATCAGCTTTTCATCTGAAATCAATTTTCTATTTATTTTTTTTTATATTCGCGTCTATGAAAAGTCAGAAATAAATTTTCTAATGTTTACATTATTTTTCCGAAGTTGGTATCTAATAAAAGTAAATAGTTACAATCGAATTATAATTATAAATCATGCAGAAGAGAAAATAAAACCACACTTGCAGAAATTCAGTTCAGTAAAAAAGTAAATAGTTACAATCGAATTAGAATTATAAATCATGCAGAAGAGAAAATAAAACCACACTTGCAGAAATTCAGTATCTAATTTTCTGTATTATTCTCATAAATTAGATAAGCTGTAAAGCTTTCCATTATGATTAAGTTACATGATTCATAACTTTAACAAATATAGATTTTTCTATTTTATAAAATTGTAATTTCTACGTAAAAAGAAGCATTATTATGTGTTAGTATCTTTTTTCTTATTTTGTATAATATACATCCCCAATTTTAGAAAATGAAACTTGTTTAATATTTTAATTTCCTTAACAGTAATTCATCTTTTTCTAACAAATAATTCACAACACGTAAATGTGCTCAGGACATTTAATGTAAAGGAGTCGAAACTATGTAAAAAATTTATATTTTACAAGATGAAGTTCAGAATTAATTTAATTCAGAATCTCTCTTCTTTCCTCTCTCTTCACCGAATTAAAACCTAATTCTATTAACACTTTTTCAATAACACAAATAAAAAAAATTATCATTATTTATATGTATGTAATAATTTAACTTAATTCCTATATTAATTTCTCACAATAATATTTTTTAATTTCCTAACTTTTCTCATTCTCTCTTTTAAAAGATAGTGTTCATTTTTATTTCCTGATACGATTTCCTTTCCGAAAAAAATGTAGTAACAATCCAAAAATCAACCAATTCAGAAAATCAAACACATAAAAAAAGGAAAACATAGTATAAAATCAATTCATACTTTAATAATCATATGTGATTTTATGTAAATCCCATTAAAAATCTAAATAAACAGTGAATATTATGTAAACCAAAATTTAGTCATAAACGTAAGCTTTTTTAAAAACATTGTAATACAAAATATACAAAATATTTGTCAATCACACATCATTAGAATAAAATATTGAAAATATATATAGACGACAGACAATATTGCATAAAATGATTAAATGTCTATTGCCATAAAAAATAAAAACATTAAAAACAGATTAAACAAACCATTTTAAACAGACCGTATTCGGAGAGGGAGACGCAAACAACTTGTCTGCTTGCAAAATCACCCTCTCTCATGAAGTGTTCTGGAAACAGTCACCTTTAAAACTCGGGTTATTATAGCTGCATACAACTCATGAAAGACCTGAGAAACTGTAGCATCTTTGTTATGTCTCACTGTAATGGACAAATGGTGATCTTCTTATCGATCTACAGAAATGCATCGTGTTTCATCATAACAACACGAGGCCTTCTTCAACAAAACCTGTAAGAACTCGGTTTCGATATTCTAGACCATATATTATATCCACCATATCTCTCCCTCATACATCTCCCTCTCTCTCTCTTATATATATATATATATATATATATATATATATATAATTTATGAATTATTTTTGTTTTAGTGAAGTAAATTTATATATATGTAGATCTGTATGCATAGATACACACATATTTATACATTTATGAACTTATTTGGCTAAAAATAAAAGAAAGAATAACTCGAATTCAGTCATTTTATAAATTTCCTGAAACACTGCTGTGATTGTGTCACTGGAAAATGCATTATATTTTCTTGCAGATACAAATCTGCAAGAAACAACTTTTTCTAATTTATTGTAATTAGATTCGGAATTCGGTGTGAATAAATACATAAAAATTTGAACACAACATTTTCTCGCCAAAGTAGAATTATTAATTACAAATAAATAAGCTCGTTTATTAAATACTGTATTTATACCCAAAAATATACCAATAACCCATCTTTTAAATATAAAAAGAACTGTGCCTGAGAAATCACTATAGCGTTAATATCAATTAACGAAGAATGAAAGAAAAATGGAATCCATATAATAAAGAATATAATGAAATTGTAGTTCTTCGTTATGAAACAAATTCCCAGAAATAGGTGGTATAAAAACGTGCTATTTTGATAAAAATTGATGCTTTTATAAGTATTGAAATGGATTGGAAATAAGCAAACTTTCAGAATTAGTGATCGGAGCGAGTAAAAATCAATATTTGCAACAGAGTCATACTGTAAACTACATAATGTAAGCAACTTATATTCCTCATCAATAATCACCAATCAAAATTTTCAGCATTAACATTATTTTCTTTCTTTTTTAATCAATTAAAAATGCATTTCTTTTTTTTAAAATTCATATAAATAGAACGTGATAATTACAGTAACTGTAATTTGATTAAAAGTTTGGTAATTTTTTTTTAAAATGACTAGTTTAAACAAGACATATTAATTTCTAAAATAACAGTAAGAAAGTAAACTGAACATTGATGAATAAAATATTCCATACTTTAGTTATAAATTTTGTTTTAAAAAGCGCATGTAATAAGTTATTGATGCAATAAAAAGGTTCTGAAGAAATTTTCAAAAACTTACCTATTGAAGCGCCGGAAGTACTTGTTGATCTATCGGAACTCACGAGTGTTCTGAATTGATCGATTCGAAGTACGATAAAGATAACTGAGGAAGTTTTCTCCCACAACGCATGCGTTAAAATTCCCGAATCACTCATTTTGAATCCTGGGAAAACTTCGCGAGGAACAGGTAAGGGGAAATTTGATTTGAAAAGAGAGTTTTATTTTAAAGATTCAGTATTCACTCTTATGTTTGTGTCATGGCTTGTATTCGAAATTGTTCAATGTATGTTGTAGTTTCTTTTCGGTACCGATGTCTCGAATTAACAGTGTGAACATTTTTAAAACCTAGGCTCTCATGTTGTGATGATTTTATATTATGTATTGGAGGGCAGAAACGACCGAAAAAAAAGCATTTTCTTCTCATGAAAATATTTTCACAGTCAATGATAATGACTTATCCTTTTAAATTTCTTAATTTCATTATAACTTTGTAAAAATATCTAATAAAAATAGCAAAATATATTTTTGATCGGAAGAAGGATAGAGAGGAACATTTTTATTCATATTATTCATCCAAAAAGTTATTCGTAATATTATTATTATTTTCATATAGTTTCATTTAATTCAAAATGATTTCGCTTTATCATCAGTTTAGCCTCTGATTAGCTTTAAAAAAAAAGTGAACATATTTCTATCTTTAAGCCAAACACTAGGATTAAATACTCTCAGATGTAAGATTTCCTTATTAGAAATAGGTAAACAGTATTGAATAATTGTCATAATTTACCATAATGATGATGTATTAACAGACGTTCTCCTATTTAATGTTAGTTAAATAATTTTTAAGATATAGTACTTGTATAGGCTTAATTCCTGTGACGTTACAATCACATGATAACTTGACCACGTGATATCCGCCGATATAAACGAGTCTTGTATTCGTTTGTTCAACACTGCGTTTGTGAAATGTGGTTGATTCATGAGCTAATGTACCTTACATTTTAATATACTACTTTTTAATTTAATGAAGACTTACCAAACATTTTTCATATACATTTTTGTTTCAAAATAAATGCTTGGTTATTTTTTCATTTTGGATTGCTGTAGCGTAAAAGTATTGAATCATTATTTTATCAACAAGCTAAAATAATGTCTTCAAATTTATTTGGTTTATACACAAACATTTTTTGTGCTTATGAAAACATCCTAATTTAACTATGATTTTCAAATTTAAAAAAAAAAATGCCACTTTATTGCTGTTTTCCAAATTTATTTCAAATAAGATTTGTTATGGAACTTAGTTGGATAAAAACGAGTATATAGGAATGCATTGGTCTTAAATAATTTTACTATAGTCACATAAGCATACCAAATTAAGGCAATACTTAAATAAATTTTAAAATAGTAACATTTAAGGATCCTCGTATTAAAACGGGAAATCTCCCTAACACATGGGTATCTCATCGTAAAGGCGACCTGAACGAAAATAAAATCGGTGAACGGTGATAAAATCACCAGTTCGTTTAGCCTTATCATAGACCATCGACTTCTGAGATTTTTTGTCTGACGAAGTCATTAAAAACCATCTAAAGGGAGGGAGAAAAAAATTCACCCAGTGCCGAAAAAGAACTCTAAACACTCAACGTTTCAACGCGTGGTATTGAAATATTCATAATTCAAATTAACTTAATATAATGAAACACTCATTCTTAATAATTATAGATATACAATAAAAATAATATAACATTCACAATATGAAAATATTTAAATTACACACTAAACACTTATTAAATTTTAAGTCTAATAATTAGTATTACTCAGAAATAGTAATATTTAAATAATAATGTACAAAGAAGTTTTCAACATTTCAATACAGTATTCAATAGTTTGTATTACGCACAAATAAACCCGTTGTACATAATGCACAAATTACATTAGTATCAATATATATACACAATGATAGTAAAAAGCCTTTTTTGTAATTTAGTTACTTTTCAATGAGATGTATGTACAATGTGGATAAAAATATTTTAAATATTCCTTTCTTCGTATAAATATCAACTACTCGCATAAAGTTGTCTTTCCCGGGTAAAATTTAACTAAGCGACCTAAAGTCTTTTAGCCATAGGAACATTGTCCTTCTCAATAAGGACAATGTCACCAATTTTAATGTTATCCTTTTTGAACATCCATTTATTACGCTGTCGCAAATTATCCAAGTTTTACTCCAATGTTTCCAAATTGTCTCTAAATTTTGGTTAACAATCGTTATCTATTAAGACGATTATCATTGGATTCTACCAATAAAGGTTCTGGTAACGTAATAATAGGCAGCCTATTAAAAATGAGCATGAGTTAAGACTTCAAAGTCCTCCACTTCAGAGGAGAGTGGGGTAAGTAGTCTAGAAATAGCCGTACTTCTATTTGAGTTAAAATAGTTAAGAAGTCTTCATAAATGAGACAGGTAATTACTTACAACTCTTTTGAAATAAGATTTAGGAGATTTAACATCAACTTTTCAAACACCACCTTGATGGGGGTTTCTGGGGTGGGGTAATGTGGCTCCAAGTTATCCTTTCTTCTTACTAGAGATTTTTAACACTGAGTCTTGTTGCTTCATCAGCATAAAATGTTGATTTATTTCATTTTTTGTTCCAACAAAATTTTTGGCATTATCCGAAAGAATTTTTCTGTATTTTCCTCTTCCAGAAATAAATCGTTTTAAAGTTACTATGTGAGATCCAAAAGAGAGATCCGATACTAACTCGATAAGGAATGTCTTGGTAGACAGAAAGATAATTATGCAGATATATATTTTTTCGTGGCAAGATCCCTCTTACGCAATGCTTAGAAAACTCTGGTGTATGAACAAGATATCTTCCGGAATATTTACATTTTTAATATGTGAGTATTTATTTTTAGCATTTGTTAAAATTGTCTAATAATATTTGTTGGTATATGCTTAGAAAATTTTCAAATTTGAAATTTTTCAAAAACTTCAGTAATTCATGCAAAAATTATTAGATATTTTTAAGACATTGCATACATTGCAATATCATCAAATCGTACATTGTACATCAAATTGTATCATACATTACAATATTGATTATGTCTTAACAATTGTTGGTTATCAGTTTTCAAAATGATTGCATATGAGAAATTATTTGCGTATGTTTCAAATAATGCTATATTACATTGTAATCATATCTTTAGCGACTTACTTTATGGAAATATATAAGACAATAACTCTTTAAGAATTATTCTGGATCATAATTTAAAATATGATTTTCATATATATATATATATATATAAGTATTTTTGTATGATACTGACGATATTTGTGGCAATATGAGTACCATTATATTGCTTTTTATTTTTTGAAGAATGCCACAAATGATATTGATTATTTGCATTATTTTAGTTTTATCAACAAATGAATGAGATCAAATGTAAGGCTATGTTTAACATTTATTTTGTAAATAACATCATGGTGTTTAAAATGGAATGATGTGAAACATTAAGAAATTTGGGCTACGTTACGACTCTTTTTCCTACATTATTATAGATTATTCAACAGAAAACATGTTCTACAAGAATTCTATTTTTTACTTCATAAGTGTAAGATGACGTAACTTATACTGTTTTTAAATGACTGCGAAATTTTTTGTAACTTGTTATTCAAGATATTTGTTTACATTTAAGATATTAAGAGGTTTTACTATTTTTGAAGAATTGTGCATCAGTTTTTCTTTCGAATAATATTTTATTCCAATAATAAACTAAGAAATTATACACAGGGTATAAAATGTTGATAAAAATAGATTTTATATCAGGTTATTTTTCAATGAATTAGAGTAAATTTCATATGCTTCACGACAGAAGCAAAATATTTCAAAATATACTTTTCTGGAAGAACATAATTTTAATTGAAGCACAAATTTAATGTGTACTTTGGAACCAAATATTCATAGTGTAGTATAGAATCCTTCCTTTTTTTTGTAAGCACTGTTCATCATACCATTATTGACTCTTTGGTATTTCATCTTCATTTTCTTACATTTTTTTAGTCATATGGTTTAAGCTCCTACAATTTAGTAGAGGAAGCCACAAATTGTTTGTGTCCCAATAAGAAGTATAATTTGTATTTAAAGTATGTTTAATTCACTTTGTATATTTTTTCATTATGTTTTATATATTTAAAACAAACATTTCATATCTTGGTTTTTTTCTTACAATGTGGTTTTAAAAAAATGCTTCAAAATCTTAAATAAATATTTGGGGTAATATATTTAGATTTTATTCTATACCATAAACTCCAAAACCCATTCAGAAGAGTAATTATAATAACTTCTGTTATATTCGATACATGACAAGAACACTATATTTATACATAATCCTCGTTAAATTGTAAAAATACCTCTTAACCTTGACCATAATACAAGACAGAGAATATTATCCAGCAAATTTATTCCGTTTGTGAAACATTTTGATTTACAGTACAATCACTCACATTCATTTACAAAGGACCCGAGTTAAACATTTGTTACTTAATGGAATTTGTAAGATAATTCTGATATAATATAAAAGAACTTCATATTTGTAAATTGTTTATTTACAAAATTTAACCACTCTGCTTAACTTTAAGAAGTAAATGAATAATATTTTTAAAATATACGCTATGCGACAAATATAATATGAATTACAATGTGAAACCGGTGTTCTGGTAGTGACGGGAAAAAACTAAAATCACAATTGTCCAATAAAGCAACATCAGATTGTTCAGCTATATTCAAGATTTTCAGAACAAAAATCTCTCTTTTTTTTGCAAAATTATGTGTTTTTTTCCTCCTATGGTATCATTCCTATAGAGAATACAATGTAAAAAAATAACGTTTTATACATATTATGAAAAACATAATTTTTGTTATGTATCTTCTTATTTCTGCAGTAAGAATTTTCATTTCTGCAGTTCATTATATATTAAAACATGTAAGTAAAAATTATATTTGATTAAAAATATTAATTTATATGAGAAAATGAAAAAAAAAATATATTGCAAAGTCTTAATACTAGCAAATCATTAATAAATTTGAAATTGTACATGGGAGTTACATGTTCCCATATCTTTTTCTAAAATATTGGTGATTCATTTTTAAAATATTAAAATGAACTTATGGTTAAGCAAATTTTGTTATAATACATAATATAAATTGAAACTCTGATATCAATTTGTTGTGTTGCGTTTACATTATTTTGACATTATTTTTAATTATTACGAAATCTACTTATACAAGGGAAAAAATCTCATTCGATGTTTAAACTTTTGAGATTTGGCCAATACCATTGGCGGAACTTTCAGTTTATCTCAATGACAGCAAGATCTTGCACATAATAACACATCGATCAATAACTCCCGAGACTAACCCAGAGATGGCGCTCGTAGTAAACCAGTAACCAGGTCTTTCTAGAGTACTAACCTTTGCTTGAAACGTGTCAAAATTTTAAGTCGATCGGACCAGGAAAAATGTTTTTTGAAGTGAAGTGAAAAAGGTTTTTTCCAAGTGGGTGCCGCGATTGCTTCCGATGGAACAAAAACAGCAACGAGTCGATGATTCAGAAAGCTGTTTATCGCTATTTACTCGCAACAAAAAAAAATTTTGCGGGGAAAAAAAAAAGATTTGGAAAAGCGTTGGAACGATTGTATCACCCTAAAAGGTGATTAACAAAAGGTGTTATGTTGATGAATAAAAAAAAATTTTGCAAAACAAATGTTGTTTTCGATGCTAGACTCGGGAGTTATTGATCGATGTGTTATCTTTCACAGAATTCCGTATAAAAACTTTCACTTAGTGATAAATTGTGATTCATATCTAATCCAAACATTCAAATTCCAAAAGGATAAATAAAAATTATTAAAATGGTCAGTCCTCTCTTTGTCACAAATTTTCAACGAATACGACTCAAAGATAATTTTTTTCCTTCATCTCCGTTGAATCGAATTCTTATCTTCTCCCTTTTGTATCGAAAGTCACTGTGTGCACTTTAAGATAAGTTCACATATGGATTCTAGTTTCAAAAACGCTCTAACTCTATTCTTTCGCCTTTTCACACCAATTTTATGCTGACAAGCCTTATTCGATTCATTTCTTTCTCTTTTTTTCTAGTTTCTCTCATTCTGAATATAAGTTTTGGAAATATCAAGCTAAGGAAGGGGCCCTAATCATAACCCACTTAATGTTAAGATTTGGTCATGCATGGGCATATATATATATATATATATATATATATATATATATATATACTTGCTTATTTTTCACAATGGCATTGAACTTAAAACTTCTGGAAATCGCTTCTAACTTTATTTGAATATAAGTACCTGATATTTCAATATTTTGAAACACACCCTGTAATGATTGTACTATTTTCTATTAGATTTTTTACTTTATCTTGCAATTTCATAATATCTTTGCTGTTTATATATATTCCATTGATACTATGTAGATCCTATTTATACTGTATACTGATTTTTTTTTTATTCATTTACTTAGTAATTTGAATTATTAAATTAAGTTGATTTCTTATTTACTTTATTTCATGAATAATTTAGCAATGTGAGAAATGTTGAATTTTTTTCTTACTACTATGAATACACATATTATCATATATTTGGTTTCAGAAGACATGTTTAGTTGAAATTCCTTATTATAGTTAAATGTTGAAAAAGGTATGAGAACACGGAGGAACTTTGATTGTTGGAAAATGACGCATGCCTCTTAAAAGTGATTTGTTTAGCTGAAAATAACTCGCAATTTTTGAGAATTAGTTGTTTGTAGCGCCAATTTATCTATTGTGTTTGAAAATGTTCTTGAAAATTTAAGCGAAACCTGAAACGACGCGAAGCAATGGACAGAATTAAACATCGACCGCATTTAATAAGGTTCGATTGTAACCAATTTCTGTTTCGAGATCCAAACACATGGAATAAGTAAAAAAATCTGAGCACATGGAAGTGGATATCAAACGAACAGGAATTGAATGCAAAACTTCATTCTGATTACAGACTATATTACAATTTATTTTTCAAATAAAAATATTAAAATTTAAAATTTGTTTTCTCCTTATGAAAGGTATTTATAAAAATATTTTGTTAATTGTTTTTGTCATTATTATAAAAGTATTGTTTCAATTTTTTTCTAATTATATAAATATTATATTTAAAAATTATTTTCTACTTTGAAAAATATTTAAGTCTTAAAAATTTATTCCCGGATTTAAAGTTATTTTTAAATTTTATTTTCAACTTATAAAAAAGATTACTTAAAACATTTTCAACTTATAAAATTATTATTTAAAACTTTTTTTTTACAAAAACATTATTGCTTAAAATTTATTTTCTTTTTATAATAGAGAATTTATATAAAAAAAATTCATAACTTTTTTTTTTACTATTTTTAAAATAAAAGTTGTTGCAATTTTTTTCTATTATTAAAATATTTAAGTTTTAGAATTATTTTCTACTTTCAAAAGTATTATCTTTTAAGAAATTGTTTTCCATTTAAAAATATTTAAGTTTTAAAAATTGCTTACTACTTCATGCGCAATATTTCCACATGGTCATTCATTATATGTTCAAAATATAAAAATTAATTAATTTATTAATATATAGAATTTAACACATTAGTTTATTAATAATAATGTATTAAAGATATATTATCTAATTTTTTAATAAGATAATACAATTTTATAATTCGAAAATATATATAAAAAAAGTGTTAATTTTCTTTTTTCATTCTCCTAATATTACGAAAAAATATTGTAACATTTATGTAAGATTTGCGCTCCAACATTTAAGCACGGAGACGTTTTTCTTCATCATTATATTATGATCATGTATATTAAATGATCATGTTGAAAATATTGAACATAAATTTGAATTGTAAGATCTCTTGAGCCTGAAAAGTTGATATTATTCTGTCATTGTAAAACAGTTGATGTACTATTCAAAAGTTAAAAATTTTGTTATCTTGTGCGGCAATAGAATGATTTCGAAAATATATATTGGAGTACGTGTTTAAACAAGAACATGGTTAAGCCAAGCGATAGGAATACTCAAAATTGGCAATCCAATATTATGGTGCAGGAAATTTGATGTTTAAGCAGCGTAAGGACATGTTATTACAGAAAATGTTTATAACAGAACCAAATTATATTTATTTTACCATTCCGTGAGAGACGGAATAGAATATTCTGCATCCCCAAACAAATTCTAGTTAAATAATAAGCCAATCACGACTCAGTACTGGTGTAAAGTTATTCCTAAAATTGTTGTCTACTTATTGCAAATTTCATTTTACATTATCACCTTCTTTGACATCACTTGTACCAGAAACATTTTCTGTCCAAATGTCTTCAATTTTTGATTTTCTATTATTACGAAATTGAAACGAGTTCTAAAAGTTCATTTTCACAAAAGCGAGTTTATAGTGATACTGGATGTAGAGAAAGGTCCAACAATTGATTTAGATACTATTCCTAAACATTCGTTATGAGTGGTTAACTTGGAATCATAAAATGTTATTACAATCAATATAGAAATTTTGTTGTTTTTCCCATAAGTTTCGTACAATTCGCTGCAAATGCTTTACAGAAAAATTCTCAATTGTCAAATTATGTAAATAAATCTTTCTTAGTAAAACTTAATAAATCTGTTATGTTTGCATATCACTTATGATCGAACATTTTTAAAAAAAAAAAACGCTTATTTTACTTCAAATTTTTGTATGTTTTATTGTATTATTGTTCGTCTTAATATCTAATTTATAAGTAGTTTATTTAGGATTATAAAAAATATTTTAAAGTTTTCTTATTAAGCTTTAATAAATCACTTTAATTACGAAAATAAATTTTTAAGACAAATATTTTTAAATTAGTAAAAATATTTTTAAAATAAAAAATAATTTTTATAAATTTTTTACATTGACAAAAAATATTAAAACAAAATATTTTATATAAATAATTTTCTGTAAGAGGAAATAAATTTTATAGAATAATATTTTAATCAGTACAAAAATGTTTTAAATAATATTTTTATAAGTAGAAAACAAATTTCAAACTATTTTATTGCTAGGAAATAAATAACTTAAAGCAGAAAATAATTTTATTTAACAATAACAACATTTTATTTTAAAATTTGAAATAATACTTTTTTTAAATAGAAATTTTTTTTTAATAAAGTGTTTTTATAAATGCAAGTTGCAAGAAGAAAAAAATAATACATTTTATTATTTTTAAAAGTAGAAAATAAATTGGAATAAAATCCGTATACAAATTGATGTACCATATTCAAATCCTATCCATTCAATTTCCGCTTCCATTTGTTAAGATTTCTTACCTATTCCATGTGCTTGGATATCACAACAACAAAATGATTACAATCGAATCTGACTAAATACTGTCAACGTTTAATTATGTACACTACTCTGCGTCGTTTAACGTTTCGTATAATTTTCTCATGAGCATTTTAAAACACAATAAATAGATTGACGTTGTTTCCCATTACGTTTAAAATATCTCTCATATTTTACCCATTATGTTTAAAAAATTGAGCGTTATTTTCAATGAAACATATCACTCGTAAAATGCATAAAACATTTTCAAACAATCAAAATATATCGAGAATTCTCATTCCTTCCATAAAGTTTACCCATGATAAGACTTCTAACACAAAATGTCTTCAAATTTCAAAAATAAGATAGCATGTGTCATCATAGAAGTAAGTAAAAATTTAACATTTCTCACGTAACTAAATTATTCGTTAAATAAAGCTCAAATAATTAAGTAGACGAATAAAAATAATAAGTATATAGTAAAACATCTGTATAAAATCTATATAATATATCTAAACAGCAAAATACTAAGAACTTATAAAACAAAGTGAAAAAATATTATTGAAAATAGTATAGAAAATAGGTCATTTGAAAATGATGAAATGTAAAGTAATTATGATCATTTCTTAGTCACTAAGGAGCTATTATGTTCGGTGGGGCGTATTGCCGTACCAGATCCCTTTTCAATTTTTTAATATGTAAACTAAATTTATTATAAACATTTTCGTTTTTTTTTCTGATTTCATGGTTTTATCCATGACCTTAATTATTAAATTTTCTTTATTATTTTAACTATAATTAACGGTTTTGGATGCAATATTAAATATAAGAACTTGGCAATTTTATTTGTTAACTAGAATGTTATTCAAATATCTTAATTTTACGGTTCTATCTATAGTTTTTCGTGTTAAATTTCTTATATTTTTTTTTACATTCAATTTAACAATCTATCGTTCCCTTTCATATTAAGCACATATAGCTTAAAATATTCAGTTTAACAATTTATCATTTGCTTCAATTTTAATTACATGTAGCATGTATTATATTCAATTATACTTAAAAAGATAATTTTCATTCAGATTTCAGGAAATTTCATTTATCTTTTTATTTAATTTTAATTAGATTTAGCTTAACCCTTTCAGGAGCGTGGTATATTTCTTATACCACATATTTAGCATCCTAAAAATCTCTGTAAAATACCTGTATTCCCCACACTTTTAACTCCAAATGGTAGCTTATAACATTATTTACATAAATTAGATGACACAGCCATACAGAATGATTATAAAAATTATTGCTTTGAATCTAATGAAAATTCATACCAAATTGTTGTTTTATCCCTTACAGAAATGTTTCTGAAATGAATTGAAAAATTTATTTTCATCAGCTAACCAATCTACATGTTTGAAACTTGATGTAAATATTACTAATTACTCAAAACAAAATATATAAAGTACTTGTTTCATACTTCAAATTAAGTGGTATAAAATTTGTACCACTCCCCACACAGAGGGTTAGAGAGCTACAGATGACAGAACTAAAATTTTCCATTCAGACTGATAAGCAATGGTTCACTTTATTACTGTGAAAGATAGAAATCGTAAATATATCATGAAGTCCCAGTGAGGCAAAAATCAGATTTTTTCTCCGTAGATAGGAAATTTAAAACAGGAAATAAAGTTATAAGCAAAGTTTTGCAAAGAACAGATATAGCCACTCAAGGGGCACATTTTTTATAATTATAATAAATTTCTTAGTTAAATAAAAGAATTAAAAGTAAACGATGAAATATAAGAAGTGGACAATAGTAAACTTTTCCGATATTAAATTAAAGGAAACGATAAATTACAAAATTGAATAAGTATCAGCTAGCATGCAATTAAAACTAAAGCATGCGAAAAATTATTAAATTGAATATATTTGACAAATGTAATTAAAAATGTTGCAAACGATAAAAGAATTGAATAGTGATCTGGTACTCCAAAATGCTTCACCTAAAATAATAACCCCTTAAATTAAGGTGACTAGATTTTAACATTTTCGTAAAGCGGGACACCATTGACGGTGTGCGTGTGTGTGTGGTTCTTGATT